>CM025638.2:1703278-1736052 GCA_014621495.2 Entosphenus tridentatus
ACAGTGTGAGTGAGTGGCATCATGAGTGAGTGACAGTGTGAGTGAGTAACAGTGTGAGTGAGTGGCATCATGAGTGAATGAAAGTGTGAGTGAGTGACATCATGAATGAGTGACCGTGTAAGTGAGTGGCATCATGAGTGAATGAAAGTGTGAGTGAGTGACACGGCATCTGTAGATGCTCTTCACTTAGACGCCTTATGAACTGTCATCATATTTTGTGGTTTATTTGTGTTTACTTAATATGGCAGCGTATGCATACTTTCCAATTTTAATGTCAATCGCTGCACGTAAAGTAGTCTTTGCGCAACGTAGAAAGTTACATTTAACTGTCACTCTTTGTAAGCCACTTGAGCTGCATTGCCGTAGTGTCCGCGTGTTGATTGTGACGATGTTTTAGCAGACTCTGTCTGGTCTCTGGGTGTGAATGGAACCATTGATTTGATGTGAGCAGCCATTTACTTCGATGGGAACTAAAACCACGTGGATTGTGAAACTACCAAAGGCCTTCTTTCTGTCTGCCGATTGCGCTTTCTGTGACGTTACAAGGTACACGGGCGAAGTCCTTTTATGCCTTGAAAGTTTCCCACCGTACGTACGTGCGTGTGACATGTATATATAGGGCACGGTGAGCGGTGGTGCAGTGATTAGAACACCGCTCCAAACACAACCAACCGAGGGTTATTCGTTCGATTCCTGGCCACGGCCTGGCACCAGTGGCGAGGAGTCGAGGCGAACTTGGGCGTTAAGCGAGCGCCCGGGCACAGCGCGTGAACATCAGCACTGGGGAGACAAATGTGGCCGGGCGTGGTGATGGCTTCGTTGTGTGCCGAGTTTGGCGCTCGCAAACGATGCTCGCCCCTCCCGCCTCGCGTCTCCGTCTCCGTGGTGGCTCTTCGCAGTGGCGGCACGAGGCATCGGCAAACAAAGCAAATGCTCAGGGTCCCAACTAGCTCAAGGGACCCCTGGGTATTTTGAAATGTAATAATAATAATCGTAAACGGCGAATTCATCTCTCCCATCGCTATATTATTTTCTGCATCTCTCTTCTCTCGAACGCAGTTTTTTTTGTTGGTCTACATTTCCATTCCAGCTGCGTCTCATCTGTTGTGTCTGTCTTCTGTCATGCCGTGACTTGCCCCCGTCTCTCCTCGATCTCTCCACTGTCATCTCGCTCGGAGTTTATCCATCGAAAATTATTGGGGGCGGGGAAACCCCAAAATAAGTTCTGCTTTGGTGGAGGGGGGGGGGCGCTGTTCAAATCCCCGCAGTCACCCGCAAGTCGGCAGGCCATTCCCAAAGACACAGAGCCCCAGTTGCGTGTTGTGCACTTCGCATTAAACGTCACGTGTGTGTCAATGACAATGCCCGTCGTCGATTCATAATGATACACACGCATTGGCGAATTTCAATATAACGTGAGTCTAGGTCAACATTGCAGAAAATACATAATTCATAAGGATAATTTATGTTTTTACAATAGTAGGAGGCCAATTGTGGTTTAGTCACATGGTCTCAGATTTAGTCACATGGTCTCAGATTTCGTCACATGGTCTCCTTTGAGAAACGTAAACCCTGTACAATTTTAAGATTGGACAGCCTTGAAAAAATACAGTACTGTATGTAGTTAAGCAACTTACGTGTCATCCTAAAGGATGTAACTTGGCATATGCATCGCATATATTATTACGACTGGCCTATGTGGAAGACTGCCCCTACTACACATTTCCATTTCACGAAAGCCTCCCCTTTAACACAAGACAATGCGGTTATAACGATGCTGTTATTGTTCACGGACTTGTAACGACACCACGTGTGTATGTGCAGTTAGCCCACCTTCATTTAACCCAGGGCGACCTCGGCGAGATTAATTCGCCCGAGTGATCTTTGTCATCGCAGTTTCGAACGAGACATTTTTACGATTTAAAAAAAAATTACCTTTTTCGGGGACTTGACATCGGTGCGCGATCGCTCTTGCTCGCAGGCGAGCGGCAACATTTCCTATCGCACGGCCTTCCGCTTCGCAGCTCTTACGCAGAGCGTCGGTAACTCCCACCGAGGTGACCGGAGACCTAGGGGATGGGGACAGGCGAGAGAGAAGAGGTGTGTGTGTGTGAACTGGTTCGCTGGCACACGCTCACTGCCGCCAATGCTCGCCACCGAGCACACACGTACACGTGCGGTGTGTGTGTGTGTGTTTGTGCGTAGCAGCAGTACAGCATTGCGCATGCTGCTATATACGGACGCGTACGTTGGGCATGCAGGGACATTCGGCGTAACCTTGCCGTAGCATTTGCCGTATACTGGCGTCAGCTTTGTCCGCTTGCTTTTGATGGCTTTGCCATCTCCAGTGCACGGGAGGCAATGACTTGGTTTACCGATTATGGGGATCGAGGCCGGATGTGTCGGCATGGGACCTGAAGCGGTTTGGATCTTTAGGCCGACCCTGCCCAATGAGGTAACGCCAATTCTCAGCGCATGGTTTTAGATTTAGAATAATGATTTTTTTTGTTCATATTTTTGCCGTTAAAAGCATATAGACTCAACTTTTGTGGCGTTTTGAGTTCTTCCACAAGCTCCTTTGGACTTTGCATCATTTGCTTAGTCGCGGGAACACACCAGCGCGTGCTATTCGCGAGCGTAAACCCTTCTACAAAAATGGTGCTCTCCCCCAGCATGTTGCAGGAAGCCACGTGGCATTGTGTCGTCAACGATTGCTGTTCAGGCTGTCTCTGCCACGAATCAAAAAGTATACGATTCATACGAAATCCTCAACATGAACTGGTAGGACAGATGTGTACTGCATGTGCGTGTAACTGCTCTGTTTATATATTAATAGTTTAAAACCATTTCCCTCCTCGCTAAAATTATGTCGATTTAAAAGGGCGGCTTCCAACCCATGTGGTGAGAAAACCAAAACTCGACTCCCTCAAGAGGCGTTTCCGAACGCGGTGACAAAGACCCGTTCTGAGAAGCTTTCGGCACCTTCAGTTGTGCAATGCCTCTTGCTGCCCCCCCGAGTGTTTAAGGAATGTGCTAATGGACGGTGGGTCTGGGTTTAAAAGCGTACCTTTTTGTTGTTGTTACATCGCCTCTCGGAGACTCGCAGGTTATTCAAGGTAACCGAACTCTCGCCATCTTTGCCGTTTAGTTTGAGAGTTTTTGTTGTGTCGGTGTGTGTCCCTACATCACCGTCGGAGCTGTAGGGACGCACTCCACCTTCTAATTCGGAAAGTCTCATCGAGTCTCAAAGATTTTGTTCGCCAGGAAGTTGTTCCTGGCTAGTGGGTTTCATTTTTGCCACAAATGCCATCGGAGAAAGTGTTTTTTTGGGCACTTTGGAGGAAAACGGTGTGCCTCAAGAAAACCCCGGCACAAGGCAAGGAGTGGTGAGGTCCCACTGAGCTACGTAGCTCTCTTTCAAAAGCGACCTGGCCACAAATGATAGCTCAACGAAGTGGCTTATCGTGTGGACATTTATAGCAGCCAAATACTCTTAATCGCATGTTGATTCTAAATGCGGAGGGAAAAATCCACGTGACCACAGGGAGAACATGCAAACTCGGGGTCGGGATCGAACCAAGGGGTGGTTATAACACTCGAAGCTCCACACAGAAACGTTCAAGAATCCATTACGGCCATCGTATGGCCACTGTGTAGCCCAAGCCTACACTACGGGCCTCATCAGTTCCTGTATCTTCCCCTCCCTTGCTGTGTTGTGCATATTAAGTAACTCAAAACATTTTTTTATAATTTTCTTGCTGTGGATTTCACACCTGATGATGATTGCTTGTGTTGCAGTCGAATCGTCGTGAGAATTTTATTGTTTAATATTGTATTATTTTATTATTTCCCTTCTACGTGACTTTACTGAAAGAACCAAGAATATTTATCTGCACTTAAGTTCCTGTTCCCCCCCCCCTCCTTAGTTTATTTGTGCAACACGAGAGGCTGGTGGTGTCCTTTGCACAGCACAAAGATCCCAATGATACAATGGATTGTTGGATAAGACGATTGCGGAGAGATCATGCCGGAGAGGTAGGGAAGAGTGTGATGCCTTTGAGGATTTTGAAAGCAGCGAGGAGATCTTGTAAGATGGAGGGAGGCGTTGTAGGTGTGTGCGGTGGATTGAACCGTTTGGAGATGTTGAAGATGATGGTGATGTGGCCTCGTTGAGCAAATCGGCAGCAGAATTTTGGATGATTTTGAGAGCTGCGACTGGCGGTGCTGACGATGATGATGCTCGTGACTTCCTTGATTTTTTTGTCAAAACTTTGAACACAGTATAGGGGCGCAACCGTGGCGAGATGTTAACTCCTTCGCCTGGTACAGCAGAGGTCATGGGTTCCATTCCGACCCCTGGCACCTGCTATATAGTTGGAGTTTGCTTGTTAAATTCTAAATAAACTTTCATTCTAGATTTGAAGCTTTCGTGACTGCAAGGAGTCATACTCTTAGGTTTTTTCGGTAAAGTTCTAAATAAACTGCGTGTCCGCGTGGGATTTTTCACCGGATCCTCCGGTTATTCCCTCCACATACAGGAACCTGCGTTGAGAGTATTTGGCTGCTATGAATTTTCCACGTGATATAAGCCGCTTGGTTGAGATATCATTTATGGCCAGGTCGCTTCTGAAAAATATCTACGTAGATCGCTCGGTGGGCCTTACCTGGTGAAATGCGAAAATAGTCGTGGTAGTTTATTTAGTCTGGCTCACTCTTCACGCGGGGTTTGCAATGTACTGCAGTCGCTGCGCTGACCACAGCGCTGATGAAAAACTGGGCCACATTAGAGAGCGACTCGTATCTAGTGTTTTGCCGTTCCACAGTGACTGTACATATGTAAGCATAGACTTAATCAGATAAGCTTCCATTGAGACCGAATGTTACGCTTGCCAGTGACACCCGATCTTCAAGGATAAAGCAGGTGTGTGTGTGTGTAATCATAACAATATATATATTATTAAAGTTAAAACATCCAAGCGTTAGTACGCTGAGAGCTAGCTAGCCGACATGCAGTCATGTGAAAGTACGATTTGAATGAGGTCAACCGAACGCAGGTTGCAAAATGGCAGTGCTGTTGAACAGTGAAATACTAAGCATGCTAAAGATGTAGATATTCACCTGCCACGTAAGTTAGTGGAAACGAAATGTAGGAAGGAGCTGACGAGTAAAAGGGGTCACGGGATGCCCTTTGCGGCACCGCTGCGTGCACTTGAAGAGAGGAGAGCGGGAAATGAGAACTTATCGAGGCTGGAAATGAAGTGGAACTGAGAGATGTTGTTGATATTGTTGTGGTGGTTGTTGTTGTTGTTTCAAGTTGCGTTTATCGCAAAGGGTGGTGGGGGGGGGAGTGAGCTCAATTGCCCGGGGCCTGAGCTGGAAGCGTTCAGTCTTGCAGTTTTCTGTTGTTCTTCTTGGTTCTTTCGGTAAAGTCACGTAGAAGGGAAGTAATAAAATAATAAAAATAAAACATAATATGTTTTATTTTAAACATAATATGTTTTATTTTTATTATTTTATTACTTCCCTTATACGTGACTTTAAAATAAAACATAATGTTTTATTTTTATTATTTTATTACTTCCCTTCTACGTGACTTTACCGATAGAACCAAGAAGATGAATCCCTGCAGTCACGAAAGCTTTCAATCGAAATGTTCTGTTGTTGTTCATGCTCGGAAGGGAATTGAGCGCTGAGAATAGGCACGTGCACGCACGCGCTCGTACTTGCACGCACGCGCACACCGCAGGCCAGCCGACGTCGGGCACAAAGGCAAACGACTCCTCTAGCTCCGGCCAGCACGGGCAGTTGAAACTTACACCGTTAGGAAGTGCCTATTAAAGTCCGACGCACGGCACGTGAATTGATGATTGGGCCAGCAATCACGGTCGGCCCGACTTGCCCACATGTTCCCGGTACAGGTGTTTACACAATGCACCGGGTGCTCATTTTCGGCCGAGTCAATTTAGAGGAAGCCCAGGCCAGGTTACCAATTGCCATTAGTGTATGAGACAGGGAATGGAAACCAGATCATTTCGGGGCACAGTTCAGTGAGCGTAATCACTGCCGCCATCACAATCATCAAAGTTGTGCAAATTTCCAATCGTGATCGTGCGCTCACGTACAGAGTGTATCGCCACTTGTGCTTCTTGGTGAAGCGCGCATGAGCTTGTACACACCCACAAAGGGATACGTGTGTGTGCACGTATGCGTATTCGTGTAACAAAGACAAAGATCCCCCGATGTAGCCTTAAGATACCGTTGGGGGCAAGTGCTGTTAGCGAGTAGTACCTATGAAGGCCGGCACGGCACACAAGGGGGTGGATGGCCAGCACCATGCCCGGCCGCCTTTGTCTCCCTGGTGGTGATGTTTACACCGCACCAAGGTACTCATTTGAGGCCGAGTCTACCTAGGAGAGGCCCAGGACCGATTCAGGAACTCTTTTCGCCGGGGTTCGCAGCGCGCTAACTGCTACGCTACCGCTCCCCCATGTGCTTGTGTGTGTACACGCACACACACATGGACACGCGTACACGCCAACGCACGCCAACGCACTTGCATGTGGGCGTGTATGGTGCCGCACGCGATGTAAAAACATGAAGGCGAGACGCGCCACTTACGGACACGTCTGGAGTCGTGCCTCCCATCAATAATGCAGTTCAACCGCGTGATGTCTTCACAACAAAGAACTAAATACATGGGTGTGAGAGAGAGAGAGAGACGGAAGGATAAGATGAGGTATCGAATGAATTCATCTTTAAAAAATTTTTTAAAAACTCCCCACCACGGTTGTAGGAGTTAAAGGAAGCTGTTGGAAGTGTCGGGCACTTTGCAAGTGTGAGAACATTTGTCCCCGTGGAGGTTGTTGCGCAAGGCTTGGTCACGTCGCCGCGGCTTCTCGCTTCTTCACACCTGTTGCAGCGCAATTAACAAACGCCCTTTGAATTTCACGCGAGCGGGCGCGTTTCAAAGGGGGGCGTTGCGCGTTCCCCTGCCGGTGTCACTCGAACCGCGGCCTCCCGTCCGTCGGTAAGGCGAAGATCCTTTTGATGAATGATTCACGTCGGCTCGCTGAGCCGTCCCCTGGATTTTCTGTCTCGCGCGGAGGTTTTCAATTTGGCGGTGGAGCGGGCGCTCTGGCGGGGTGCTTTTGGTTTGTTGTCCTTTCGCCGCACCTCCGAGCAGCACGGTTGGCTACGTACGGTGCGAAAGAAGTTCAACTTACATGGAGTGATTTAAAGCTTTCGTAACTGCAGGGATTCATATTCTTGGTTCTTTCGGTAAAGTCACGTAGAAGGGAAATAATAAAAGAATATTTATATAAAACTATAATAATATTCTTACTATTATTTTATTATTTCCTTTCTACGTGACTTTACCGAAAGAACCAAGAATATTACATGGAGTGGTTAGCACGCAACGTTATGAACCCGGTGATGGTAATTTTTCGTCAAATAATAATATCCCTAAAAATGGCCGTCGCACTTTATCTCTTTGTGGTAAAATTGCTGCAATTGCGGCACCTAAACTGTCTAACTCCTTGCCCTTCGAGGTCAAGGGGGCTTGTGAGACACTTACAAATCTTCAAATCTCGACTAAAAAAAACATCTCTTTAAAATGGCTTTCTCTCTCTTTGGTTATTTTCAAACGTCTTTCTCACTTCTTTCGTCCTTGGTTGGCGTTAAACTATTTTATGCCTTGCCATGCATAGCGCCCTGAGAACGATTGTTTAAGGGCGCTTTATACATGTAAATGAATATTATTATTAAATGCTTATGCGTTGCTGTTCAACTACCGCTTGTAAGTTACACAGTGGCCTAGACCGCAGCAGCAATCCGCTCGCCCTTTGGCTTTGGACGTCATCATAATCCATAACAGAGGTTTTTTTTGTCGGTTTAGATCGCGTAAATATAAATGTGTCGTGAAACCCGCCACCACCCGACAACATCCAATTAGTAAAGTTTGTCATGTTAACAAAACGTGCCAGTTCTTTACGAGTTCAGCACACCGTTGTGTTGGAGAGTTTACCCACAGCATTTCCAATTCGAGTACCCGTGACGTTTCGCCGGTAATTACAACCAGCATCATCAGGCGACAGCCATAGTTGTGGTCTTTAATCGAGCGACAAATGTGATGTCGTCACTTGTGAGCCAATCAGTTGCTCAAGTCACATTTCCTGTACCCCGTCTTGCAAACTTTAAAACGCAACGTTCGTAACCCCGAGCGAATCGTTTCACAGTGCTCCCTTACAAACCCCAGGGATCACTGGAAGGCGAACTTGATTTTCAATCCGAGTGAGAGATTAGAGAGACGGAGGGGTCTTTTTCAAGGGAAGAATCATGATCGGGGTTTGAATGGCAATGCAGGGGGGCAAATGAATGAGCATTGAGGGAACGGGGGCTTTTATAGAATTGATTTATGGGATGGGGCATCTGTAGCGCTAACGTCACATTCAAGTACCCGTATTGCAAACTTTAAAAGTAGCGCTTCTTAACCTTTACTGCAGACTGCGTCAACACTGGCACCGTTGCTGTGCCGGGCACCCTGAAAACTCGGCGTATTTTAATCGTTTAACTCCAGGATCCGTGCTACACACAAATAAACTCATGATAACGACCGACGCTTTTGCGTGCGTCGACAAAACATCACCCCGGAGCTCTCTCTGTCTGTCTCGCTCGTCGCGTCCGGCGCTGCGGGCCCTGAAAAAGGAGCGAGGCCGAGGGAATTTGCCTGGACGATCGAATGGACTTGGGTGTGCGCAGGATTTGCTCTCCACGCGGAACCCATCGCCTCGGGGTGCACGAGGACAGACAACAAACGGCAAACGCGCTCGTTGACAACACCGTTGTGACCCCCTGAAAGGGGGGGGGATTTCGGTGGCGACGTTTCTGGCCCAATGGGCACTTCCGTCACGAATCGCAAGAAGGGCCAGTGACGTTTTTTGCTGTTTGCGCTCTCGACTTATGGATTCCTTCATGGGCCATAGCGAAAAATGGTAAATAAATGTTCCTCTCATGCACTGCCCTGGCCTTTGAGACGGTCAGTAGGCGAGAAAAAAAAACCGAGAGGGTAGCTCATCTCTGATGTTCCCCGAACGCCTCCCTGGATTCAGCGGAGGAACTGGCCTCGTCATTTTGCGGAACGACGTCTCTAGATGAGCCTGGGCTGGGGCACTTTACCATCCCGAGCTGCGCTATAATTGCTTGAGTCCAAAGCTCTGGCTTTTACAAAGTCAAGAACTGCTTTGGATATCTCCTGTCTCTCTCTCTCTCCACGTGTTCGTTCAGGTTTTTTTTGCTTTTAAATGTACAAGAGACAGCCGAGGTTTTGGGGACACTTAAATTATAATAAAAGTACAGTTACAATGGCCTTTTGTTTTTTATTGAGGTTTTTTTCTTCACTTGAAGCATTGTGGAAGTGGAATCAATCAATATTTCTCTCTGTCAGAGGAGGCTTGGAACGCCGCGAAGGGGTTACGCTTCTGCCACGTGCGTGCTGTGCGCAATCGGCGGTGCAAGGATGAGATTGAGAGACGGAGGAAACCAACGTGTTCAGCATTCGCATTCCACCCATTGTGCTCGACTTAAAAATGTTGCACATTTTAAGTGGAGCAGATTTTGACGTCCTCGTGGTCGGTGATCTAGCCACTGCTGGATGAAGGCCTCTCCGGATACGTCATCGTCGTCACTTTTAGCAGTTCCGTTAACGGAGGTCAGGGCCGAGACGTGCAGGTCGGGAGGGTGGTAAGCAGCAGAACTAGAAGGGCACTAGAAGATGCAAAGGTTGAGGCCTGTGGTTGAGCTTCGTCCTCACGCTGCACTGACCGCAGCACATGTCCGCAACCGTTTGATGATTTGACAAAGTATTAACGACGTATGTACATGTGCAAACTTTGTAAAGTCTTTTCCTCCAAAACTGTTCCTTGGTTGGCCATAAAAAAAAAACGTTTAGCTGTGGATCCAGTTTATTTACACGGTATACAGTACGGTGTTTTGCTGCAGGTTACTCTGTTATTGTTGAATGCGATGTTTACTGTAGGCTTTGTTTGTAGCCAATAAAAATAATTGTCGTATTTGAAGTGAAGCAAATTGGTCATGTGATCGTGTGTGGGTAGAGCTGTCGTCCGGCCATTTTATAACAAACAGCTCTGGCGTCTACTTTTGTTCGGGGTACCACGTGGGGAGATGTTAACTACCTCCCTGGGTATACACGAGGTCGTGGGTTCGATGCCGACCATGACGCCTGTGTATTTGGTTGGAGTTTGCATGTTTCTCTCTCCGTGGTCGCGTGGATTTTTCTCCGGGTCCTCCGGTTTTTCCCTCCACATTTAGAATCAACGTGGATGAGTGGGCCTTACCTGGTAAAAAAAAAGGTTTTAATTTCTTCAAGTGCTGTGCTATAATTTGATTCCTGCTCACGGCCAAGATCAGCGACGGATTATCTGAACCGGTCTTGGACCTCCTCCCCTAGGTCGACTCAGCCTCAAATTAGTACATGGTGCGATGTGTAAAATCATTGCCGCTGGGGAGACAAAGGCGGACGGGCGTGGTGCTGACCACCCACCCCCTCATGTGCCGTGCCGGCCTTCATAGGTGCTCGCTAACAGCACTTGCCCCAACAGTCTGTTAAGGCTATACATGGGGGGGGGGGGTGATCTTTGTCTTTCTATGTACGATATTTAAATAAAGGGTCTCTAATCTCTGAGACGTTTCAGAGCGAGGCATCTTTATTGTGCTTTGTGTGACCATTCCAAGACCGGGCGGTGCAAAGGTCACCTCTCTGGGGCTCTCTCGCGCTTGTGCAGGAGACGCCGATGGGGTCCCTTTGCGGGGAGGTCAGAAGCCGCAGGTCGTCGGGTCATCCAGGAAGTTGGGTCCTGAGTTGCCGCGCGTCTGGGTTTTAACTGGGCCATTTGTTTTATAAGAATAGTGTTTTAAATGTTTCCCTCCCCCCCATCCCACCCAACCCCCCCTGCTTTTATCTGATCCTCCTAGACCCTGTCCATGAAATTTCACGGCCCAACCCCTCACCACTCACTCTTCCCATCCCCCCAAAAGCTAGTCTCCCCTACAGAGAAGCTCTCTCTCTCTGTGGGCACCACCGATAGACTTTGCCTGTGAAATTTCACGGTTTTCAGGCCCTCCTCCTTCACTCCACTTCTCCCCGCACCCACCCCGCCCGCCCCCTAAGACCTCGTCTCGTCTCCAGTGAGACCCCCCTCCCAGCCCGCTCCCACCCACCCACCCCACCACCCACCCACATGTCCGAGCCTTTCATTTCGACAAACTGCCACGTAACACCGCCGTGTCACCCATGTAACTACGTACAGTGAGCGAGAACACGTGTGTACGTGTGGAACATTCGTGAAGGCCTCGCAAACGCACCGTTCGTTTTGCGTGAATTAAAACTTGTAACTTTTCTCAAGCAGTGCGACCATAAATGTACGCCACTCTTCAGACACCAACTCATTTACAGGAATCCAGGTCCATTGAGTGGATTGTAGCCGCTGGAATGTACAGTGTTATGTGCTTTGCGTGGGACTTCGGTTATATATATAAAAATAAGAAAACGCCACATCGGCTATTGAGTAGACTTTATTCTGTGGTGTGCAAGTAAGTGCATTTATAAACCCGCAATTAAAAAGCTGGGCTGTCACGAGTGGCCAGCCGCATATATAATCTACACCCGTTGTCTTAGAGCTGTGGTTCCAATTGTTACAATGACAGAATCAGAATCTTTATTTGTACTGGAGGAAATCCGATGAGCTTTAAAGCTCTTTTTTAAAATCACAGATATCCCTCAGCAGCATTCATTACCGCATCCCAATGGAGTTGTGTACCCCCCCCACGCCCCCCCGTGATCCTGAGTGAAGTGAAGGGTGTTTGTGAGTTGCACCACGTTTAATTACGGAGGCGCAAACCACGGCAGCGGAATGAGCCAACGTCCCGGGCACGTTGGCTTTTTTTTCCCCTCTCGAGGTTGCGAAGGCAGCACTGGTGTAGAGTGCCAACTCCATCTGTGAGTCTTTGTCCATCTCTCTGCCCTTGCTCATTTCTCTCTCTCTCTCTGCCCTCTCTCTGTGCCCTCTCTTGCGTGAATGTTGCCTAAAAATTCTTCTCTCTCGGTATTTTTTTGTCTCTGCTACAAGGCGGCGTAACCGGACGTCTGTGAAATACTGGACACCTGTGAAGAAAACAAAGAGCTTCATAGCTCTTCGGATTCCTCCAGTGATAAAGAAAGTTTCTGATTCTGTGTGAGTCATGGACGTGGCGACCTGGTTTTTTTTTGGTAGGTAAGGGGATAGCGGAGAGGAGACGGCTCTTGCACACACACGCACGCACGTGAATGTGCGCGCGTGCGTGCGCGCATTTCCCACGGGCGTGAGAGCGAGGTCCTCGGTGGGGTTCACGAATCCGCGCGTGCGTGTGCGTTCGTGTGTGTGTGCGTGTGTGTGCGCGTGTAGCGGTAGCGTCGTGGGGAGCGGTAGTGTAGCGGTTAGCGCGCTGCACTACGAACCTGGCGCCCCGGGTTCGATTCCCGCTCACGGCAAACACCGGTGACGATTATCTGAACCGATCCTGGGCCCTCCCCTAGGTCGACTCAGCCTGAAACGAGTACCTGGTGCGGTGTGTAAACATCGCCACTAGGGAGACAAAGGCGGTCAGGCGTGGCGCTGGCCCACCCACCCCCTCGTGTACCGTTCCGGCTTTCATAGGTGCTCGCTAACAGCACTTGCCTCTACAGTCTGTTAAGGCTATATGGGGGATCTTTGTATGCGTGTAGCGGTAGCGTCGTGGTTAGCGCTACGCTGCGCTACGAACCCGGCGTCCCCAGTTCGATTCCCGGTCACGGCCAACACCGGTGACGATTATCTGAACCGGTTCTGAGCCTCCCCTAGGTCGACTCGGCCTCAAATTGCTACCTAGTGCAGTATGTAAACATCGCCACCGGGAAGACAAAGGCGGTCGGGCGTGGTGCTGGCCACCCACCCCCTGGTGTGCCGTGTCAGCCTTCATAGGTGCCCCCGCTAACAGCGCTCGCCCCAACAGTCTGTCCGAGGCTACACGGGGTGGGGGGGGGGGAGCTTTGTCTTTGCAGTGTGCAAGTTTCCCTTTGGCTGGCTGCGGGTTCCCATGGCCGGGGCCGCTGCTGCTGCTGTGGCCGCCCCCCCCGAGTGAAGCCAGACAGGCGGGGAGGGTCTGTGTCGGCGCCACGAGCGAGGAATGCAGAGCCCGACCAAAACTTCACAAGACTGGGACATTTTCGCAACAGGAGTAATTTGACGGGCTCGAGGGTGGGTGGGTGGGTGGGGGTTCGGGGGGGGTCCTCTCCTCTTATTATGCTCGTGTTTGTGTGTGCGAGTCTGTGCACGCCGAGCTTTGAAGGGCTACTGCCGTGCCGTGAGTGGCAGTAATATAAGTACGGTTAAGTTGACCTGGAATGTTACGGCGGTGGGCAACTGCGAGTGAATGCTTTAACAGACTGTTGGGGCAAGTACTGGTAGTGAGCGCCTATGAACGGCACACGAGGGGGGCGGGTGGCCAGCACCACGCCCGGGCCGCCTCTGTCTCCCCGGTGGCGATGTTTACACACCGCAGCAGGTACTCATTTGAGGCTGAGTCGACCTAGGGGAGGTCCAGGCTTGGTTCAGATAATCGTCGCTGGTGTTGGTGGCCGAGAGCAGAAATCAAACTTGGGTCGTCGGGTTTCGTAGCATAACCGCTACACGACCACTCCCCACATATACAGTATACCCACACAAAGACAAAGGCCCCCCGTGTAGCCTCAACAATTTGTTACGCCAAGCGCTGTTATCGAGCAGCACCTACAGACACACTTGTATTTTATACACTCAAGTGCTTTTAACGAACACCTATTAAGTCTTACCGCACGTGGAGGGAGTGGTGTTGTGGAAAGTACCATGGTATAGTCCCAATAATAATAATAAGAATGCCAATGATTTACCCGGAATTGCCTAAGTCTCAAGACCTTTTCAAGAGGGTCCTGCCCTGGGTTGTTGGGGGCATTTATAGGAATGAGTGTTTGGCCCGTGGGAGGAAACCGTTGTACCAGGAGACACCCCGACGCAAATGAGGGGAGTTACAAAGCGCCGCACAGCTAGATTCAATCCACAGACTCAATCCAGTCGGACCAAATCTAGCTGTGGACCGCACCCCGTTGCCACCATTGTCTTAGCACCGCGTAACCCACGCAGCCATCCGCCTATAACACCTGGTACGCACCCACCGGTGGTCACCCATCCAGCTACTTTACAAGCTAGGCGCGACCGTCCTTGGCTCGTGAGGTCCGGCGAGGTCAGGAAAGGTTCAGGGTGATCTGACCGCGGGCGCTGTCGCACGCTTGGCCATCTTACGTCCCTTACCCCCCCCCGGTGCTGATGGTGATGCCCTCCCCCAGCTGCCCAATGTTCATCGGGTGGCCACAGGTGTCGGGGTTTGTAGTTTGTTTGCGACAAGACCACGACGCACGTCCGTGGGAGTGCACGATCACAATCAAGGCAACAAAGATCCCATCGTTTGTTTTGTTCGTTGTACAAGCACTGCATCCCCGCGCTCCCCCTCACTCACACGCGCGCCTTATTCCCGGGATTATAACACACGCTTGTAAACATTTATTTCACGACAAAAAGTTGGGGGAACGTCTTAATCCGGTCGGTGTGTGCACCCAGACACGCGAGTTACAATTGCGTCTCAGAGTCTGATCTCTACGCCGCCCGGCCTACGCGCCTCTCCGAACAGATTTCAGCAGGTGACTGGAGAAAATGATTTTTTACCGGTACAGTACACAAACTGGTAAAAAAATATATATCTAGATATGCTTTTGCTTATATGTGGAGCCACGGAGCTTGTGCTTCTGCTGTACGTACGTAGCCAACCGTGCTAATGAGGTGCTGGGGGGTGTGGGGTGGGACGGCAAACGAAACGCAACAAGAAGCGGTTCTCAAGAAATGAGCTGTCAAGTGCCGGTGCTGTGACCGTGCTGGGACGAGCGACCAGCGTTTCCGCAACGTTTGTACGACACCGTGACGTCGTTCCCGCAGCCTGTGCCACGTTGCGTTATCTGGATGAACGATGTTTTTAAATCCTTTATATTAAGTTCACTTGCGCGCTTGCTTGCTTGCTTACGACCGTGCAAATCTTTCGGTCGTTTTTTAACACACTTCCCGTGATCCAATCGAGCTGACATTTTCCACACAGACTCGTTGTGCGTGACAATTAATGTTGGTGAAAATTTTTTTTTCAAAATTTTACACTTTTTTTGGACAAAAATATTATATTTCATTACCAATTGCTTAATGGTGGCATGCAATCATCTGACCCATAGGTAGCAGCCATCTCAAGCCAGAGGACGAGAGGACTCTAGCCGCCACGCATATAAAGGATTTATAGTGAAAAACTTTGTTTTTACGGGTTAATTTTTTGATGTTGTTGTTTTCAAGACGACCCAAAAGTTGGGGTGACGCGTCTTGCTTTTCCGGCGGCAGCTTTGAATCCGGAGAATACGGAACACTGGGGCGTGCATTCTTATGCACACGCCACACAAATATACACAGGCAGTGATCCCCTCTTGGCCGTGAAGGACTGTTCTCACACACACACACATGCGTGCAAAGCATAGCTGCACGCGACATCGATACTCGTGGCGTAGATACATGCAGCACACATACACGCAGCACACATACACGCAGCACAGATGCACACACATACACGCAGCACACATACACGCAGCACACATACACGCAGCATAGATACACACACATACACGCAGCACACATACACGCAGCATAGATGCACACACATACACGCAGCACACATACACGCAACATAGATGCACACACATACACGCCAGCACATGCTTGAGCAAACTGGTCCAATGATGCCTGTTCTTGTGAAAATGTTTATTTTGTCAACTGCTGAAATAAACACCGCTTCATTATTTGAATTTATAACCCAAGGCAAAAACGGAATATAAATGGAAAAATTTCATGCATGTTTTCTCTGTAAAATAAAGTACTTTTAAAATATATGAACAAAGTTTAATGGCTATAAAGTGCTCTAAATGTTGTGTTCTGGTTAACTGACCACAATGATTAATTATATGTTAAGGAATGCGTATTCACAGAAATATCTGAATTTATTGTTGTATCAGCTTTCTTACGATGGCTTTATAATTAAACGGCTGTTTTTACAAACGTGACCATAAGCAGTGAGTCACTTCACCCTTCGCCATTCCGATGACGTTACATTTACGTAATTGGTTTTTCTTCCGATAATTTTTTTTCCGGAATCGGAAGTTAAAGGCCAAGCGGTGGAGGGCGCGTCTGGCGCAGTCTGGCGCCAGCTATCATAGAGTGTGCGGTCGTGTCACCACAGTTCTCTGCGGTGAGCGACAATGGCTTCAAATGCAGCGGCGCTACTACGCCTCTCTAAATAAAATTAGCGCTGAACCGCTCGCGCGTTTCGAGATTCAACGGTGAACGGGACGACCCACCCTGCAACTTCCATACGTCTCGGAAGGGGAACGGGTTAATAATCCTGAGCCTCGCCATTGACCGTAGTCCTCCCCGGTCAGTGTTCATAGAGGTGCACGATATCGAAATAATGAAGGTTGCATTTCCACTCCTTCGTCGTCGTCAGCCATTTTCAGTCCACTGCTAAATGAAGCCCCCCCACCCACCCGCCCAAACCCATCGTGTCATGATGAAAGTAATTCACCCAGGCACCTGCGCGAGAGGACACATTTCTTCGCTCCGTCACTTCTCGGGGAAACGTTCCGTCGCCGGAGCCATTTGTATTGGGAGTTAACTCTGCAACGTGTGCATGCGAGGCCCTGACGTCATTAGATCCAGCCAGCTGGTACTTGTGGCGCAGGCCTCAATCGGAATTGGCAGCCCGTGAGTTCACGTCCCTGCCTGGGGTAAACCTACTTACGGGGGGGGGGGGCGGGGGGGATATAACATGAGCACTGCTTTCTTTGAAGTCGATTGTGGTAGTCCTGTGGGGAGACTGAGTCCTGCCATATGAATGTGTTATATTTCACCAGTGGGTCAGGGTCCTCAACAGAGATGAGCTCGAAAAACTTTGACTTTTGATATAATAATGGTAATAGTTATTCGCAATTGATTTGAAGACGTTGCTGGATGAGAGGAATCCCCACACCGCGTCGGTCATGGGGGCCGTTTGACCATACTTCACCAGGCTGGTCAGTGCGGGATGGCAAAAGCGGGTGCAGGGCCGGTTCACTCGTCCTTGACGTTAGTTGTGGTCGAGAATCGAACTCGGGTTGCTGCCTTCGTATCGTGCGGTACTAACCACTGCGCCACCGGTCTCCCCCCCCCCCATAACTGTACTTGTACGTGAAGGTAGCTCAATAGTCGAATGGTCACGACTCTTGCCACAGACGTGGGTTCACAGTCAGAGTTTTGGATGCCACGGTGGCTAGGAGATGTTAACTCCCTCGTCTGGTGTTGCAGGAGGTCGTGGGCTCAATCCTGACCCTGACGCCTGCCGTATATTTGGAATTTGCATGTCACTCTCCCCGTGGTCGCGTGGATTTTTTCTCCCGGCCCTCCGGGTTTTCCCCTCCGCGTGCATAGAAGCACACGTTTCGATAAGTATTTTTTTTCTTATGTGCTTTATTGAATATTTTTTTAATGGGAGAAGGTTAGCGTCGCAAAACGATGAAATGGCCACTTTTTTGTTTGTTGTTAAATAAATAAAATATTCTGAAACAAAAAATGCATCCGAAGATGATGAGCACGGTGAATGTTTCAAACGACTCCGTGGCGTGGGAATGCTTGTGCCTGCAAATATCTCGGTTTGCGTTGGAAGGCCGAGGCAGGATTCACAGTTAAGGCAAAGATCGTTTTCGTCAACGGCAGCGAAACTTATCTATTATTTTATTTTCTTCTCCCCGCGTTCCTTTCTTCTTTTCATCTTTTTTTCAGTCATTTTTTCCCCCTGCTTGCAGGCTCGGCTGTTTGAAGTCTGTGAACCGGTCTCGGGATTTAAAAAAAGAAAAAGAATTGTAAATAAATAAATAAGCAAACATTACCACCACCACCACCCCCAGTGCAGCTTTGAAATGTTGATAGAAAAAAACATTTCCTTTTTTGTTTTGATTTAATTTTTGAGGATTGCGCAAGAGTCTCTATTGTTGTCGTTTGAAGCGCGACACTTTTCTAAGAGCTTTTCATGGTTTTGTTTTGCCTTGGTTGAGCCAATTTCCATCTCAACTTTGGAATTGAGTGCACTTCCATTGTGGTGCGTGCGTGCGTCGCGCGCGTGTGTACCTGTAAAATGTGACGGTGTTGCGCTTCAAGCACCTTGTGTTAGGTCATGTGACGTAATGGCTCAATGAGTTAATTGCTATAAATAAATTTCTCTCTTCTGCCTGTCAATTCCTGCTGCTTTGCGACCACTCGCTCATTCCATTTCCAGAGACCTCTCGGCAGGGAATTATCAACGTAAGAAAGACGGGCCTGTTGTAGGAGTGAACATTACAGCATATTTATTTATACTGCAGGAATCCGATGAGCTATGAAGCTGTTTTTCACAGACGTCCACAGCATCGCATTTTGAGTAAATAATCGAGTCTGTACGGATCTCATAGCCACAGTCTTACCCCCCGGTATTATGATATGAACAATAACTTTCCCAGAAAGGTGAAGCCAATTTTTTTTTACTTTTAGCGGGGTCCTGCTTTTCCTGTGTGTGCCCTTTACCTTTGCCATGTTGTTTTTACAAATGAGAGACAAAGGGGAACCCAAGTAGAAGCTGACATCTTGTACAACTGTTGCCATTTAGTTCGCGATAACCCAGCCTCCCCATGACGGGGACGATCTAGGGGATTATTACTTAGTTTTTTTGTTGTTGTATTAAAATGACGTTCATTGATTGGCCGATCGAACTCGTTTTTGTGTCATAACGCCGAGATTGTTGGAGAGGTTCGCGGATCGTATCTGGCAGGTCTCCCTGGTTAATACTGCGAGTGTATTAACCGTGTAATAGGCGCCGTACACTGCACAGTGGACGTTTAGTATCCCCCTGATGTTATCCGCGAGCAGCAGGGTTATGGTCCAAATTTGCCAACTTCAAAAAGTTACCCTCAAGTTACTCAATCGGGAAAGGCATATAGCGGTCGTCGCCCCCCCCCCCCTTACTTTGTATGCCTGGCGCTGCGTCGCCAAGGGCTGTCCTACACAGGGACAGCTGCCACTGGGCGCGCTTCGCAATGCTTGAGATGAGACGCGGTGCAAGGCGTTTTCAGTTTGCCGAGGCAATCGAAGCAAGCGTCGCATAAATGCAGAGGTTGTATGCATGTACGTTGCACTTTTTTGCGCACCGTACGTTGCCAACCATGCTGATCAGAGGTGCGGGAGAAGGACAACAAACTAGAGACAAGAAGCTATTCTAAAGAAATGAGTTTTAAATCTAAATGAGTTTTCATTCCATTGTTACGCGTTAGCTTGTTGTGCTGCTGCTGCCGCCGTGTGTGTCCCACGCTCTCATCTCGGTCATCTCGGTCAGTCGATCCGTGGCAACTGGGTCTGCCCCGTGACCTCCTGCCAGCGGGCGTTCGACACTTCACGTGGCCTCAAGGTGCACATGGCCTGGCACAAGCGTCGTGGTGACGTCACCGCCACTTAGTGGCGAATGGCGGTTGTTGTTGTTGTCCCACGCCTCCTAAGCGTCTGCGTCTCTCGTTTGTGCTTCGCGCCCCCCCGACCCCTCGCTGAGCAGGTCTACGCGCCGTCGCCATCGCAGGACGACTACAACCGCGAGTCCCCGGGCTTCCCCCCGGCCAAGCCGGCCTCGAGCATGTTCTCTGGGACGTACTTCATGCAAGGTGGGCGCGAGGGCCTTGCGCGAGGGCCAGTCGCAAGGGCCTTTGGCGAGGGCCTTTGGCGAAGGCCTCCCATGAGGGCCTTTGGCGAGGGCCTTTGGCGAGGGCCTCCCATGAGGGCCTTTGGCGAAGGCCTTTCGCAAGGGCCTTTGGCGAGGGCCTTTCGCGAAGGCCTTTGGCGAGGGCCTTTCGCAAGGGCCTCCCATGAGGGCTTTTGGCGAGGGCCTTTCGCGAGGCCCTTTGGCGAGGGCCTCCCGTGAGGGCCTCTCATGTGGGCACCACAGAGGTTGTGTTGTTGGGCGGTGGGATGCAGCGTGGGTACTCCTGCCTTTGCCGAGAAAATTTTGTCCAGGGTGGAAGAGTAGACCAAATACCCACTTATTTCACACTGTACGTAGCCAACCATGCTAATCGAAGGTTACAAGGGGAAGGACACCAAACAAAAACACAAAAAATGGGTTCTAAAGAAATTTGTTTTTCTCAATTTCGATTTCAAATCACATAGCTCAAGAGAGAGACCCCCTCTATCAACTCGAGGGCCTCTCTTGAGCTTCCCTCTGTAGCGGAGGCCCTTTCTGCCGGCACCATCAGCGAGCGCGTGCGCGGAAACCCATCGCAGGGCCGCGCTTTTTTAACCATTCACCCTCGCAGGAGTCGAACCTTCAACTTCCGCGCACACGATGACCTCGGTGGTGAGCGTGGTGCAGGCCCCCTCCCTGAGCGGGGGGGGGGGAGGTTTTCTTTGCCACGGACAGAAACGGGATATCCAATTGCAGTCGGTTCGACTTGAAATGTTGGCTGGGTTTAGGATAAAATAAAAACAATTTTAAGAGTTAGCCGCTTACAAATCTATCCCCCCTCCCTCTCCGCCCCGTCCAAAAAAAAATCGCACCGGCTGTGGATCGTTGCATTTGTGAATTGCGTGACGTATGTTGTTGCTTATAACAAGTGGAGGAAGGAGGTGGGGGGGGGCTTCAAGGAAATAAGCAAAAAACCAACGGTGTTAGTAAATTCTCCAGCTGCATGTGGTTACGTAATCGCCCGCGTGGCCCCGTTCGTTCTCCACCAGTCCGCTTGCACTTTGTTTTGCCTTTTAACCGCTTGATGAGAGGGCCCCATTGCTTAATGAGAGGGCCCATTGCGGCTGCGACAATGACGTTCCGTTTTACAAGCGAGGCTGCATTTTAAACACAGAGGTGATTACCGAAAAGAATTGGTGAGCAGCGTGAGTGTGTGTGCAAGAGAGAAAAAAAATGGTTGTAGAACGCACTCAGCCGAAAAAAATGTGCCCCAAATGCAATCGCAATGGATGGGGGGGGGTAATGGCTGACGATGATGAAGATAAGGATCGCTGTGAAATGTCCGCTTCCCCGATTCGTTGGGAATGTCGTTCCCGGAAGTCGGCTTTTGTCTTCAAAATATGCCCAGAATTTGTTTCCTTAACCTTATTTCAGGCAGGCAGCGCACAAAAAAGAAGGGAAAGAAGCCGGTTTATTTGTCTTTGAAGTGAAAATAAACCCCGCGCGTAGGCCCCCCTTTACACGGACGGCCAAAGGGAAGTCTGGAATGTCACAAATCGTGCGAAACGCTCCGGGGTTGGACTGAAGCGTGCGGACAGGGCGCAGGGACGCACGCGCGTCTCGAACAATGTCTCAAAGTGTCCCGAGTGTGAAACGCACGGCGCTGTGGTGCGTTTCGTTTGTTTTTACAAAAATACGATTCAGCAAACTGTGAGACACCCCCACCACCCCCTGCCTGCTTTGTGGATTTTAAAATCACAGACAACCTCACCTAAGTCAGTACCTGGCGCGGTGTGTAAACATCGCCACTGGGGAGACGAAGGCGTCCCGGTGTGGTGTTGGCCACCCACCCCCTCGTGTGCAGTGCCGGCCTTCATAGGTGCTCGCTAACAGGACTTGCCCCAACAGTCTGTTAAGGCTATTCGGGGGACCTTTGTCCGTGTGTTTACGCGTATAATTTATGCGCGTGTGTTCGTGGGCACTAGCACGGTCTTGTTTGTCTGCTCATCTGTTGTCTGCTCCTGCCCGTGTCTCTTCCCGCTTTGCCCGACGACGGATACAGATGGGCCTCACGTTCCTAACGAGCTGTGGCCCCCCACAAACGGGATGAACCATTCTGGCTATGGAGGGGTCCTGGGGGGCCCCCCGGCGCACGTGGCGCAGTCAGCGGGGGGATACGGCCCGGGGATGCACCCCCACGAGCGGCTGGTGAGTGACCCCGCCAGCTTCTCCCCTCACATCTGGTGTCGCCTGTGCGTGCGCGTGCGTGCGCGTGCGTTGTTGTTGTTCAGTCGGTCAACCCATGGCACCTGGGTCTGTGCTGTGACTTCCTGCCAGCGGGCGTTTCGACACCTCACGTGGCCTTAACACGCACGTAGCCTGGCGCAAGCGCCGTGGTGACGTCACCGCCACGTAGTGGCGACTGGCGGTTGTTGTTGTTGTGTTGCGCGTCTTTCCAGCGTGTGTCCTGCTTGTGTGCCTTGCTTGCGTTGTATGTGCCGAGCGGGGGAGCGAGAGCGGTAGTGTAGCGGTTAGCGCTACGCTATGAACCCGGCAATCCGAGTTCGATTTCCGCTCACTGCCACCAACACCAGTGACGATTATCTGAACCGGTCATGGGCCTCTCCCAAGGTCGACTCAGCCTCAAATGAGTATCCGGTGTGGTGTGTAAACATCGCCAGTAAGGAAACAAAGGCGGTCGGGCATGGTGCTGGCCACCCACCCCCTTGTGTACCGTGCCGGCCCTTTTTTCTGATGTGTTCCGTCTGTCACGGAAACGGTGTGTTTTTATTTATGAAACCCGACTTAAGCTCACAGTGTTCTTCAAAGTAGACTGAACTGAATTGAACTTTGGTGCTCACAAACAGCACTTTCCCCGACAGTCGGTTAAGGATATTTGTGGGATCGTTGTCGTTGTGTGTGTGTGTGTCGTGCATCTTCCCAGCGTGTGTCCTGCTTGCGTTGTGTGTGCTGAGTGCGTTGCGTCCCCCCCCCTCCCCCGTTTGCGCACGCCTTGGCGACTGAGTCGTCCGCGTCTTTTGTTTGCGTCCCCTGCGTGTCGTGCGCGTCCCACATGTGCCCCATCTATCGCGCGTGCGTCTTGTGTTGCTCCGCGTCGTAACGTGTGTGTGTGTGTGTCTGAGTTGTCTATCGTTCGTCGCGCTCGTGTTCCGTGTCTGGCTAGCGTCGCGTCGCGTCCTGTGTGCCTCCCGTGCGCCCCTAACCGCGTGCGACCCTGCGCCCCGCCCGCTTCTCAGTCGCAGGGATACCCGGGCCGCTCGGTGTCTCCGGTCGACATGAACCCCACCCTGCCCCCCATGAGCAGCTTCCACAGGGGTGCGGGCGGCGGCGGCGGCGGCGGCGGCCCCTCCATGCAGCAGGGCGGCCCCCCGTCCTCGTACGGCCCCGGCTCGGCACGCACCCCCCCAATCAACGGCTCCGACGCCATCATGGGTAAGCGCGTGACCAGGCGGGCACGTTGGCGGTCCCCCCCCCCCACCCCGCGTTCGCACCACCGCGGCGAAGGGCGCCGGTTAGGGTCACGAATCGACGAATCGGGCTCCGTACCGAGCGGCTCGCGTTCGTGAGCAGCCCCCGCTCCTCTCGTCTCCTCTCTCTCTCTCTCTTTCTCCCCGGGCTCACCCTCGGGCAGCGGCCGTGACCTCACGGGGTCAACGCGCAGGAAACGGCACTCGTAGTCAGGTGCCCCCGTCAGGCACTAATTTCATGCCGAGCTGACCTAGTGGAGGCCCGGGATTCGGAGTGCGGCTCCCCCGCCGCTCCTCGCCAACCGCGGTCGGCTCCACGCGAGCGAGCACTCGCTGGCAACAAAGGGACCCAGTTCTACCAGACCTTCTCAATTACCCGCGGTTTTTTTTCTTCCTGGATTTATAAACAAGTTGGACCGTGGCCAGCAAGTATCACCAGAAGAAAGCAATAAAGAAATTGAGGGAAAGAATCAAAACGTTGTTGAGGTTTAGTTCAAGGATGATATTGAGCAGACGGTTTTAATCTGAGCGAGGCATAGGGAAGTGGTAAGGCCTGTCAATAGGCGTCCACTGCTTCGTGCGCAAATATAACCCTGGCAGGCCAGTGCAAGAAGTGAAACGCCCAATAGTTCGATACAACCCGAAATGCACGGAAAATATCTCGCCGCCGTTACGTTTGTTCTGCCGCGTTGCTCTCGGATGGCCCCACGGGGCTCCCGTTGGCACCTCCCAACTTGCACGTGCCCAGAGCTCGCCCGTCGTATCTTCTGCGGCGGACAAAGCGGCGTAGGCCGTGACGGGCCAATCCTTGCGCGCTTCGAACCGGATGTGGCTCGTGTGGCCGTGCACTCGATCCATGGCCCCCCCCCACTATCCCCGAGGGTCTTGGGATCCGGCCGAGTACTCGTTGTAGCGTCCTCGTCGGAACCCGGTGGGGGGGAGTCGCCCTCGCAACGGAAGCGATGTTGATCCGTGCGTCTCAAAGCGTTAATTTAATCTCCTGGTTAAACGAAGGGTGCGACAAGCACGCTCGTGGTTCAACTTCACCTCTTCCCGTTCCTAGACGACTGCAAGTGGCCGCAGGGTGGGGTGTCCCGTTCACCGCTAAGCCTTGGGACGCGCAAGCGGTCCGGCGTTAATTTTATTTAGAGAGGCGTAGCGCCGTTGTTTTTTAAAGACATCGTACTCGCCGAAGAGAACCTTAGCGACACGACCACGCTCTACGATAGCCGGCGCCAAACTCGAGGAAGGGCCCCCCCCTCCCCTCCTCCTCCCCCGCACTGCCGCGAGATGTCGCAGCAGGAAATCCCGTGAGCGACGAGACGCGCTCGCCACTGGGAATGAAGTTTTGACGGTGGTGGACGGGAGTCGAACGGAAGAAGAACAAGAAGGTCGTCCTGTTCTTGTTCTTTTCTCGAACGCTGAAGGGCACGAATGAAGATCGCTTACAATGTCCTTCGACTACGCTTCAGTCAACACAAAGCCTGCCGCCCACGAGTCTTCTAATCGTCGCAAGTTTGCGTTCTGAAATGTCGATACCCGTAGCACACTTTTGGCAGTTCCATAATAATGAATTAATCAACTCGACCGCGGAAACGATGAAGTCATGCAGCCAATTGCTCCGGAAAACGTTTTACAATGCACTAATTTATTGGGTAATAGCTGTGCTTGTTACTTTCATTATTATGAACTTTTAACGACTGTTATTTCATAAATATTTTGTCAGGAAATGAAATATTTTAGGAAAACCAAACAAGCAGCGACAATCACGAACCGACAAAATCGCTCGCGTTAATGCCGGTCCTCGACCCCTTTCACTGACCTGCACTGACCAGCGTGGTGAAGTATGGATAAACAGACCATTGCGGTCGACCCGGCATGAAGGAGACCCGTCATCCAGCAGCGGATTGCGAAAAAGGCTGAAATGATTCCATTTGTTAATCAGAACTCTTGCGACCAAGTATCGGCCTGCACCTTTTGCGTGGGGGAAATTGGCCCCGGGCCGCGCGATTTTCCTGCAGGCGATCGTCCCCTAATGGTGTCGGCGGTGCTCTTTGCAGCGCGAGGTTGAAGCGCTTCCATCGGCAGCAGCGGCCCTCGCTCGCAAAGTGAGGAGGGCGGGGGGGGCCCTGTGTGAGCGTGTACGGGGGAGAGAGTCGCGTTGTACGCGCACTCTGCTGATGCCCCCGTGTGCGGTTTAAGCGACTGAAGTCCGGTGGGAATGGGCAGAACGCGTCACGTCGAACAACCGACGAGAGACGGGGGGACAAAAAACTCCCGAGCGGAGGCCGAGAGAAGGGAAGCAGAGGAAGCCGGCCCGGAGAGGTGGCAGCTGCGGGACGAATTCATAGTTCGGAGGTCAACCGAGGAAAGGAAGGAGCGATAGAAAATGGGGGGGGAGGCCATTCGCTCAGCAGTAGGAAGTCACAGGCTGACAACAATGTGTGTGTGTGCGCTTGTGTGGGGAGCGGTTGCGTAACGCTGTGAACCCGGCAACCCGAGTTCAATTTCCGCTCACGGCCAACACCGGTGACGAGTAACTGAACCGGTTCTGGGCCTCTCCTAGGTCTACTCGGCCTCAAATGGGTACCTGGTGCAGTGTGTAAACATCGCCACAAAAGGCGGCCGGGCGTATTGATGGCCACCCACCCCCTCGTGTGCCGTGCCGGCCTTGATAGGTGCTCACTAACAGCACTTGACCCAACAGTCTGTTAACGCTATACGGGGGATCCTTGTCTTTGTGTGCGCGCGTGTGCGTAGGTAACAGGCCGGGTGGGGCGAGCGGAAGCTCACAGACTGGCGACGCTCTGGGAAAAGCTCTGGCATCGGTGAGTTTGCGCACGCACACACGCACGCACACACACGCGCGCACACACACGCGCACACAGGCACATCCGCACGCACACACCCACACACAAGCAGCGCCGAGTGGGCCCGGCATTCCTCGCAGAGCTCCCACAATGTGTTCCCCATGTATGACCACCTACGCATACAATTAACATTAAAGTAAGTGGGTAACGGGATTTGTTGAAAGGGCTGGAAGGAAATAACTTTTGGCTTCACGGGCTGATGGGCGCTTCTGATTATAACGTTTCTCGGTATCGTTTTGTTGCGAGCAGAAAGCGTTGTGCTTTGACTTCACTCGATGGAGTCGATTTGGCACGGCGTGGTATCGCACAGCAAATCGTCCAACTCAGCTGTAATCTGCTTATTTAAATCCAAACTTGTCGCGACCAAACAGCTTCTAATAATCCTGCTTTCATTTCGGCGAGGGGAATTAATGTTACTTTTACCGTTACGGGCGTAAGGATGGTGCGGTGACAACATTTCACAGCAGGAATATCCTGGGTTTGACACCCAACTGGTGTGGGGGGTGCCTTTCCGCGTGGAGTTTTGTACGTTCTCCACCCTGTTCTCCATGGGTTTCCTCCGGGTTCGTCGTTTTCCTCACATAGCTGTTACAAAAAAAAAACATGCGTACAATGTTACTGCTAGCGGCCAAGCATCCCGATGCTGAAAATTTGCTTGCAAATGACTCGATTGGGATCGCATGCGGCAAGCAACAGCGTTGCCGGCTGTGAAAACTTGGCCGGGCCCTCCTGAAAGAGCCTTGAGACCCGGTGAGGCTTCCTGCGTAAACAAGCCGTAGTAGTAATAATAAAAAAAAATAAGAATTGTTAAGAAAAGCCTCACTCATTCTCAAGACTGTAACTCATTCATAAAGGAGCCTGCTTGGTTAATATTTGTAGTTGAGTATTTTATTATTTCCCTTCTACGTGACTTTACCGAAAGAACCAAGAAGATGAATCCCTGCAGTCACGAAAGCTTTAAATCGAATATTTGTAGTTTAGTATTTTGCTTTTCCCCACAGGGGGATGCTTATTTATTATATACTTTTGTGGGCAGATATATTAAAAGAAAGATTATGTTCCCAATTCGTTTTTTTTATTACTCTGAGTTATAAAAAAACAACAATCGGGCCTAGAAATTTCGGATGATCCTAAAACATTTTTACTTCTTATTGTTCCTAAAATATGTCGTCATCACAGGAAGTGATGTCATTTACATGTCCTCATAGGAAATGATGGCACCTTTGCGTGGCATCGCTTCCGTGTTTGTCCCGGCACAAGTGCGGTGGTCAAGTGACACCATTTTGACGACGTGTGACGCCAATTTTTCTCAATTTAAAATATTAATGTTTTCGTTACAATTATTATTTACGTAAAACAATGTGAATCAGCGACTTACATTCAATGCTGTTAAACCGATTCAGGTTATTCAGGTTTAACAGCAGTGACAGCCGATAGATAACAATATAATCATTATATTGGTAAATTGCATAATTCATCCAAATTGCATCCAAAAATAGCCCATAAAATTTATAACGCACGGATTTCCGCGTGGGAAACCACAAGGTAAGCGAGAAGGCAGCCAGACCCTGTGCCAACAATTGCCCAAGTTCTGTGCTCCTATATGTTTGGCCAACTGATCCAGGCTGGATGACGCTCGCCTGTAATGCAGTGCTCTGGAGCCAGTGTCGGTCGATCAAACCCATTTCGCCCTGCGCCGTGAAAGCTCCCCCAACGTACGATCACGGCTGCTGCGGCAGCATGCGTGCATGTACGTACGTCGAACTGCTTTCGCGCACCGTACGTAGCCGACCGTGCTAATCGGAGGTGCGACATCGGCGCGGAAGGCGAGCGTGAGGGCGCGTGGTGCACACGCGGCGCAGCTATGCGGCTCCCGTCCTGGTGTCCGCTCGGGGGTTTTCTGCGCCACTCTTTTCTCCCACACGTAAAAAGGCTCGCGAAAGAGTGAAAATGACCAAGCATCGTAATGTGTAGGACCCTTGCGAAATGGGTCACTTGAGACCTTAGGAGATGATATATGGCATTGTTATTGTTATCGCTACCGCAGTGGATGGAACAACAACAGCAAGCGGCAACAAGGATGTATTGCGCAAAAGAGGGGCACGCTAATTGGAGATGGAGTGTTTAAGTTTGGACCGTCGTGGGTGACAGATCTCAAGCCCCCAAAAAAGGCTGCGGCCTCTGGCATCAGTTTTGGAAAAAAAAATGTAGTTGAGCAGTCGATTGCCAACGTCTGACGACATTCACGTTTTTGATAATAGCCGTGTCCATCCTTTTCACCAGTGATTAACTCGGTCGCCTCGTTCATTGGACGCGTTATTAATTTGTGTTAGTTTTTTAACGCTAATGGTGTTTGTGCAGCAGCGGTGGCTGGGCTCTGGGGCGCCCATTGCTTCGTAAAAGACTCGCTTTTTCCAAGCTTCCCTTTCTTCAAATTCTTCTAAACGGTGAAACCGTGTTATGAGCACCATTATTGCCGCTCAGATGGAACACACGGCTCGCTTTAGAGTTTCTTTTAAGAGCAAAAGACCTACCCCCCCCCCCCACATTAAATTGAACTTGAGCCAAGATTTTCCCTCTTTGGCCAGGCTTCGTAA
This sequence comes from Entosphenus tridentatus, assembly GCA_014621495.2. NCBI lineage: Eukaryota > Metazoa > Chordata > Hyperoartia > Petromyzontiformes > Petromyzontidae > Entosphenus > Entosphenus tridentatus. Next base: position 1,732,118 of record CM025638.2, read on the forward strand.
TTGATGAGCCTGTCTGAAAAAGAAAAAACGGGAGGGAAGAAACATCTGGTGCAATTCAGCAGCCGCGCTGAGCGCCAACTCAAACCAGTTTTAAGACACCGTGATTGATACCGGCTGCGGCGCTTTCATATACACGGCTCTATGCAGTACAGTGTGCGCATTTGTATTTTGCGAGCCAGTGGGGTTGTGTGTACGTGTGTGTGTGTGTGTCAGCTGGTGCTCGTGTGTGTACGTGTGTGGGGGGTGTGTGTTTGGGGAGCGGTAGTGTCGCGGTTAGCACGCCGCGCTAAGACCTCGGCGACCCGAGTTTGATTCCCGCACACAGCCAACACCGGTGACGATTATCTGAATCGGTCGTGAGCCTCCCCTGGGTCGACTCAGCCTCAAATGAATGCCTGGTGCGGTGTGTAAACATCGCTTTTGTCGAGACAAAGGCGGCTGAGCGTGCTGCTGGCCACCCGCCCCCTCGTGTGCCGTGCTGGCCTTCATAGATGCCTTTCGCTAACAGCGCTTGCCCCAGCAATCTGTTAAGGCCGTGGACAACGTCAGTGGCAAGCGAACTGTGGAATTGTTCCTGAGCCTCTCCTTAGTTTACTCAGCCTCAAACAACTACCTGGTGCAGTCTGTAAACATCAGCAAGGTGGTCCGGCATAGTGTAGGCGGCTAAATCACCCCCTTGTGTGCCATTCTAACTGTAACAGGTGCTCGCTAACACCTTAATGTGCCTGCACGTCGAGCTGCGGTTCGCTTGGTGCGGAGAGCAGCGAAACTGGTGGCGCTGCGTGACACTCTGGTCTGCGCTCGGCGTCGGTGGAAATCGACGTTCGAACCCGGCCTGGGTCTCTCCTGTCGACTTGGCCGAACACGAGGGCTCCCATGCTTTCCCGTCTCTGCTAGGGAGGCGAAGGCACGCGCGTGCGCGCTCACGCACCAGCGGTTGTGGTAGATCTGCCAGCCTTGCTTGATAAATAAATCAATAGCCCGCACGGTCGCGTGTGGCATCAGAAGGCATTTATCCAGTGCGGTTTGACAAAGGGCGGCTAAAAAAAATATATCATCGTCGTCGTCGTGTGCATGTATGGACATGTCTGCGGAATTCACTGACTTATGTAAGAGTGTACATTCATATTTCTGACATCTTAAAAAAACTACAACCCCAAAAGAATGCATAGTTACACATGAGCAGTTGTACATCAGTTGTTGTTGTGGAAAATAGATAAGTAAATAAAAACGTGGGTGGTTGGGTGGGCAACGTTCTGTGGATACCGTTCGTTGACAGTTCCTTGCGTGTGTGTGTGTGTGCGTGCGTGTGTGTGTGTGTGTGTGCGTGTGTGTGTGCGTGTGTCCCCCGACCCACTCCCTCTCCTCTGCCATCGCAGATTTATTCTCCCGACCACACGAACAGCAGCTTCCCATCAAACCCCTCCACGCCCATCGAGTCTCCCCCTCCACTCACCGGTAAGAGAGCCCACGTGCCCACGTCTGAGGTTGTCCTATGGATGGACTCACCCCTGCCATTGGATTGTGGAATCCCCTCGACTGGCTGGGGGATGCATTGGTTTTATTTTGCGTAGAGCCGTGAGTTGTGTTCTGTCTCACCACTGGTTTGCTCCTTGTCTCCTGGTGGTCTCTGAAATCCAAATGAATCGGATTGCCACAAACGCAACTCAAAACATCTATGGTGGCCCTTTTTGCCAGCTTCAAGATGATGAAAAAAGAGTAGGCTTCACCCCCTTCTGGCAGGACTACAGGAGGAGGTGTTAAGGTGTTCAAACACCAACTAGACACCCATTGCAAGGTATTAAGCAGAGGTCGCAACCGGGTACCCGATACCCGTACCCTACCCGATACCCGGCTACCCGGACCCGGCCGGGTACGGGTACCCGTTTGCGACCCTGGTGCGGCCGGGTACGGGTACGGGTAGGCCGTGAGTCACTGGTGAGTAACCGTTTGTCACTCATTTCGGGTAGGGTACGGGTACGGGCAGGGAACGCGTACCCGGCCGGGTACGGGTACCCATTTGCGACCCTGGTGCGGCCGGGTACGGGTACGGGCAAGGAATCAAAACCCGTTTGCGACCTCTGGTATTAAGTGTGTTTCAAGGACAGTGCATGCATTGCTGAAGCGTAAGTGTTTGCATGTTTCACCACAAGTACGTGTGGTTAATGCCGACTTGACGCCTGGTAATAATAGGTGTCTGTTCGGTGCTTGAACATCTTAACACCTCCTGTATTGTTGCCAGAGTAAACTTCTAACATGTTCGTCACGCTCGTGAGAGCGTGGCGTTCATATTGGCAGCCCTGAGACATTGACGTGGCAGGGACGAGTCTGTCCCGACCCAACTCCGGAACCCCTCGATGAATGTGGTGGCGGCCTTTCCAGTTGGCGCTCCATTTTTTGTGATCTGGACAATGCAACGTGGCATTACATTGAACGTGTGTGAAACATAGCTTTGTAGCTCATCCGGATTCCTCCAGAAGGAGAAAAAATATTCCGATTTATGATTTTGGGCGACCAGTGCCTTGCAGTGAGTCGGTCCTGGGTCCAATTCCTGAATGCGGTGCCTCCCTGTCTGAAATTTCATGTTCCCCGCCCGCTGTTCTTCATGGGTTTCCTCCTCGCACAGTTTATAAACACGCCGCGTGACTGGTATTGGCCAAATATCCCAAATGCAAAAAATAAATAGGCCTCTAAATTACTAATTTGGGATTACACAGCAGCGGCAAGTTTTTAGTTTCGTCTCACGATACGGACGGCACAAGATTGTTGCGCCCCTTCGAAGTGCAAACGTGACGCTCTGCGAGGCGGTGGGGTGAGGCGGTTGTGAAGGGTCAGGTGGGGGAAATGTCTGCCGTTGTTCCTACGCTCGTATATCTCTGCAGGAGTGGTCATGCGGGGGACGGTGGGGGTGTGTTGGCGCGCGTACGAGTTGGCACGTGCGAACGCACGCTCACGTGGGTGAGCGCAGCCTGGCCTCTCCTCAGACTCTTGTCCAAGCGCCCGTCGGAGAACAGGCCCGTCAGGCCCTTGTTGTCAGAATCGGAATGTTTATTTGTACTGGGGGAATCCGGTGAGCTGTAAAGCTCTTTTTCGCAGATGTTCAGTAGTGGCGGGTCAGAATGTTACAGCATCAAACCAAACAAAGACACGATAGCAGTGCAAAGTATAGGAAAGGTAAGAAAATCGCAGAAAAAAATGTTTAGCATTGTTTGTGTTGGGAAAATGAGACTGGGGCTGTGCTGGAGAGAGACAACTTTGGGAGATGTTCCTATCACGGCGACTTTGGAAGATGGTCCTATCACGAGAACGGAGGTGGCAGAGGAGAGCTGGGTACCGTGACTGCAGCGAGAGAGAGAGAGCATCATCGCATCCACGTCCTGCTGGCTCTAGCCCCGTGTGTTTACCACCCCTTTCTAGCCCCGTGTGTTTACCACCCCTTTCTAGCCCCGTGTGGTTACCACCCCTTTCTAGCCCCGTGTGGTTACCACCACCCCTTTCCTCACCCCTCCCCGCCGCCACCCTCTGTTGCCGCGTTCATTCAAAATGTACGCTTCATTGAAAGGCGGGGGAAGCAGGGGGCGCGGGGGGCGCGGGCTCATGGTTATTGGTGGATGTTGTGGGCAGGAGGAGAGCTTTGCGGGGACAACGATGACTGCCGGTCATGCTCGCGGGAAGAAGTAGTGGGTGGGGGGGGGCATTTTTTTTTCCTTAAACCGTAAAAACCATTGGCAGCGCTTTAAAGGAACCCACAGCTGCGTTAAGTTTGCCGTACGTGAGCGTTGCTGCGAGCGCTGACGGTCACGGCGCCGCACGGCTCCGATGCTGCCGGGGGGTTTCGTTCCCCACCTGCAACAGCGGGTCCTCTCTCTTCTCTTTTAGTTCCCCGCTCTGGGGGGGGGGGGGGGGGGGGGGGGGGGGGGGGGGGGGGGGGGGGG
>CM025638.2:1745110-1775340 GCA_014621495.2 Entosphenus tridentatus
CTTGGCTGCAAATCGTTGCTTATAACGACAAACGTTACAGTCGTGCGTTGAGTTTGACCCTTGGCAGCACAAGCCATCGCCGGCTGCACATCGAGTGAACTTTTACAGAACATAAACCTGGGCGGTTGAATTGCCCTGTGGTTGCCGTGCTTTCTCTAGAGCCAATTTCGTCGGGGTTTGACCATCGGATTACCTCCCTTAACCCCGATGGCCATAGGTGTCGGTCGGTAACGTTGATATTTTTTGACGAAAACTGTCGGAGATCTACGTTGGAATGTTGGTTTTACATTTCACTGTTCCTCACTCCACCTTCCGTTGAGTGTTAATTCATTTTAAATCCCATTACAAGTATCCTGTTACCGTTTTGCTTGATAAGTTCATCCATTCATCCAACATTGGTTGTCTATGTTCCACTTTGTAAAAATTATTTGCCTAAAAAGTTGAGTGCAAGGATTTGGACAGGTCATTGGGTATATCAAAGTATGGCCAGAGATTCCTCTAAACTCAATAGAAATGCATTTATAGTATTTATTTGATTATTTGGCTGCTACTAAATTCCACGCGATAAGCCACTTGGTTGAGTTATCATTTGTGGCGCAGGTCACTTCTGAAAAAAGAGCTCTACAGCTAAAGTGGGGCCTTACCTGGTAAAATAAATTAACAAAAATGCAGTAACTTCGTTCGTTCTACTGAACATATAAAGGTGCACGATGACGGGGGCAATGCACGGCACCACGGCGTAGTAATTTAAAGTCGGCTAACTTTTTGACACGCGGTTTGTTCGGCAGAGGCCAACGCGCACGCTCGCGGTTGCCCCCCGCGCCCTGTCCTCAACGATTCTTCTCCTTCCTCTCGCCACCTTTCCCCCCCGTCCACACCCGTGACCGTACCGACCAATAGCAGAGCAGGATGGAGGAGCGGCTGGACCGATTGGACGACGCCATCCACGTGCTCCACCGCCACGCCGTGGGGGCGCCGGGGCTGCCCGCGACCCACAGCGGCATCCTCAACGGCCTCATGGAGGGGCTGGCCGCGGGGGGCTACGGGCCCACGAGCGGTCTCGGCCCTGCGGGCAGTCGGCACTCGATGGTGAGTGCGGCCGCTGCTGCTGTTGCGTTCGCGTGCTCTCTCTCTCTCTTTGTCTTTGCCCGCGTGCGTTCGCTCGGCCGCATGGGGAGTGGTGGCACCGCTGGCCATCGAACAAAGACGGTCACTGCATCGCTCTGCGCTTTCAGATGCGTTTCTGCGGCCGTCTGGAACGCTCTTCCGTCTGATATTAGGAAGCCGCTGGCCCTATGCACTTTTAAATCATCTAAATTGAAAACTAAATTTTTTGGAACTGCATTTTGTGTCTAGCTTGTTGTCCATTCCCCCGCACCTCCGATTAGCACGGTTGGCTACGTACAGTACGAAAGAAGTTCAACATACACACATACCCTATCAAGACGCCACGTATGCTCCTACGAGCCGAACGACTTTAGGGCTTGTCAGTTGGGAGCAGGACTTGGCTTGGGCCTCCTCTCTAATTACAGCTACAATTTTGAGGGGGGTTATTTGACCGTATTTCACCATGCCGTTCATTATTGTGGATTTTATTATGCATATGTGTGAACTTCTTTCACACCGTACGTAGCCAACCGTGCCAATCGGGTTGGTGAGCGCAGGGAGCATAGGCGAGAAGGTGAAAACAGGAAGAGGAAAAGCGGGAACGGCGGAAACAGCACGACGCTGCAGCCCGACTAACTCATCCAGTCCCACCCACCCCACTCTTTCTGGACACGCGTGTGCTCGAGCTGCGGCAGAACCTCGTCAATCCCAGATGCGGTCTCTTCAGCCATCTTCGGGCGCACAGATAATGCAACTTTTCCATGGAAGACAATCGTCATCCTCGATTGTGAGGGATAGCCTGTGACGATGATGAGACGTGGAGCAGATCATTACAAGTTCCTGTACTGCCCCCTACTGCCCTCATTATAGTTTTTATGCAATTGATGATGACCCCCCCGCCCCCTTGCCCCCGCGGTTGGAAATCCTGGACAGCACGCACGGCTCTGAGCCTGGGTTTGAATCCTGGGCACTTGTTCAGAAGCAAAACTCGCTCTTCTCGAGCGGAGCGGAGCTCACGGTCCTCAGCCCAGTTTAGCGGCGACGAATGCAGGAAACACTATCGTTATGTTGACATTGTTGTTGTTTGTCCTTGTAGATTATCCGAGCTCAACTCTTGAGGGCTTTAATAATGTGTGCGCGGGTTCCCTGACGAACACTCTCTTGAGAGCAGCGTGTGCATAGCGACCCGCGTAACGGCACACATAAGAGAGCTGCATTGGGGAAACGGCAGGACGCTTTTTTGCGCCGTCGTCATCGTCGTGATCGTAGATTGTGCTTGACACTCGGCTGCTGGTCGGAGGCCGTGTCTAGAATGGGCATCTCTTGCTCTGGTGTGACGGTCAGCACACTTTGGAGTGTAAATGGTGGTCGGTGACATCCCATCATCTCTCTCTCGCTCACGGTTGACACGATCATTGCGCAGTTGTCATTTGCAGTGCTGCCCCCAAGTAATTGGTGACAAAATTCTGCTTGTCCATAATGGAGGTTTTTGGGTGAGATGGCGTAGATATAAATGTGTCGTTAAACCCGCCACCACCCGACACAGCCAATTAGTAAGGTTTGTCACATAAACAAAACATGCCAATTCGTTACTAATCATAATGCAATTTATAACGCGCGCAAATTTGCGGATGTAATGGCCGCAACTCAGAGGCGCGGAGCCAAGCTCAGAGTCACTCGAAAGCATGGTTATAGAGGTGAGTCTTTAAGTGTCTCTTGAAGGAGGCGATTGAGGTGATGCTGCGAATGTGCAGAAGGGTGATGGCGTTCCAGACTGTTGGGGTGGCCACCGAGAAGCGGCGCATAGACACGACGACCATCATGGATCTTGGTATCAAGAGGAGGTCGTGAGTCACGCAGCACACCCGGTGTGTTGGAGAGTAAACTCGCAACATTTACAATTCGAGTTCGACGTTTTGCTGGCGATTACAACCAGCATCGTCAGGCGACAGCCAGAGTTGTGGAGAAATCCTCCTCCCGTTTCGTTAAGGGATAAATGTGATATCGTCATTAGGGATAAATGTGGTGTCGTCATTCGTGTGCCAATCATGTGCGAAGGCCAAATTCTGCTTGTGTCTGTAGGAATATTAAATTCAACAAACAGCGGGTTGCGCAAGTCTCCGCGAAATTCGGTTTGTCAAAGTCGGTTGAATGCCACAGTGTTACGGGACAGTGAAACTGGTTGGAAAATGTTCGCGTGGAAATTCAAGGGGCTTAATCAGCTTCGAAGGTTGTTGCCACTGTGCGTTTCACAATGTCGAGTTTATTTTTGGTTTATTGGTAGATTAACTTTTCTGCAAAATGAATTACGGTGCTTGCCACTGCAGTCGGCTTTCCACCCTGGAATGGTCTTCAGCGGCCGTGTGTGCGCACGTGTTTGACGAGCAGTGCAATGGAAAAAGAAAATCACCGCGGTACCTCTGTCTGTGTGCCTAACATTTAAAGTAACGCAGTTATACTACCTGCGGTGGGGGGGGGTTAATCTGATTACAGGGCCCGAAAGTAGTTTAAAATTTTAATAAGATAACCCGTAAAAACAAAGTTTTTCACTATAAATCCTTTATATGCGTGGCGGCTAGAGTCCTCTCGTCCTCTGGCTTGAGATGGCTGCCACCTATGGGTCAGATGATTGCATGCCACCATTAAGCAATTGGTAATTAAATATAATATTTTTGTACTAAAAAGTGTAAAATTTTGGAAAAAAAATTCACGAACATTAATTGTCACGCACAACGAGTTTGTGTGGAAAATGTCAGCTCGATTGGATCACGGGAAGTGGGTTAAAAAACGACCGAAAGATTTGCACGGTCGTAAGCAAGCAAGTGAACTTAATATAAAGGATTTAAAAAGAAAACGTAGCGCATTCTCGTAATAATAATAACAGGCTACGGGGATTGTTTTTGCCGAACAACACGAGAGAACAGTTCACCGCCCTCCCCCATCCTGTTTTCAATATTCAGAGGCTCGTGCCGGAGACCGGGAGCCCTAGGGGCTCGCACGACTTGTGTGGTTTTCACATTCCTCTATTTTTTTATTGTTGTTGTTTTGGTGGGCTGGAGGGGTGGTGGTGGTGGATGGGGCAACACCTGTCGTGCTGCTGTCTGCATTGCTCGCTTACAACCGCGTGCGAGGGAAACGAGAAGAGGTGTGGGGGGGGAGTAAAAAAAACACGCAGAATGGCCTTGTCCAATCGAAGTGCTTCGCAGCGCTTTCGTGCGCCTGCCGCCGCCGCCGCTTGTGAAAGGCCATCTTTGTCACGCACGTGTGTCACGCACGTGTGTTCGCACCGTCACGTCGCCAACCGAGTGTGCGTGCGTGCGTGCGCGCGATTCCCGCTCACGGCCACCAACGGCAGAGACTTATTATCTGAACCGGTTCTTGGCTTTCCCTTAGGTGGACTAGGCATCAAATGAGTACCCGGTGCGGTGTGTCAACACGGAGACAAAGGCAGGCCGAGCGTGGTGCTGGCCACCCACCCACTTTGTGTGCCTTGCTGGCTTCATTACAAACAGCACTTCCAGCAAAAGTATGCTGTGGCTATATGGGGGATATGTGTACGTTGTGTGTGTGCGTGCTAAAATAGGGAGTGGTGGCGTATTTATGAGCACACTTAGTGACAATCATAGCGACCGAGGTCCGATTTCCGGCCATAAACTCTCTAATCCATGGCCAGAGCCAACCCCAGATCAACTCTGCCTAATATCTGTGCATTGTGCAGCCTGTGAACATCGGCGCTCGGGAGACGGAGGGAGGTGGTGACGCCTGGTTTCTGACCCCACCACCGTCTTGTTTTTTTTACTTTTGGCGTCCTTGGGTGCCCTGATAGACCTCGCTGCTCAATGGAATAGTTTAGTTTTTTGTATTGTTGTCGTCGTCGTCTGCATTTGCATGCACGTGGTGTTGTTGCGCTGTACGTATATAAATTTGCGTGAGCAGTGCCAATTCAAGTTGACTTTGTTGAGCCAGCTGAGAACTCGATAGAACCAGGATGAGTCTTTTTTTGTTCAACAGAGTGACCTGCGGAGGCATTAGTCTGGCAGTAGGGGGCGATGATTGGTGCTGTGTGTGATCTCATAAATCAATAAACCCGAATAAATCTATCACATTGATCTTTACGGTTAAATGGTGTGGGGGGGAGGGGAATCTGCCCTTGCGTGTCCGATAGTCGGGCCTAATGCACCGCCATTCTACAGCACGGGTAGAATGTTGTTAGACTTGGCGTACAGGATGCGGGGAAGCGGGGGGTCGAACCCAGGGCAAGGGACGTGATCAGTCCCAGCTGGCAGACGGGGCACGCGTGATGCTGGCCCCACCACCACCGTAACAACCTTAATAGGCGCTCTCTAACAACGTGCGCTCGAAAAGACTGAGCGGTTTAACAAAGAGATCTTTGTTTGCACGTGCGTGCCAGCGCGTATATAAACAAGCTGCGTGCCATTTGCCAAAGGTTAAAAATGTCCCTCTGCTGTACTCTACAAGCCTTTCACAGCCTGAGCGGGGAATGTGTACACATGTGCTGTTTACACTGGGTTGGTCATGTAAATAGATTTAATAAATGAATTAATAATAATAATGCGTGACCTTTATAATCATGTGAGAGCCCATTGTCGCAGCACATCTTTTGTAAGGCTGACATAGAATAATATTAACAATACCAATAATAGCCGTTATTAGCCGTGAATAATAATAAGTAGAAATATAAAGTAAATGGCGCATCAATAGTAATACGTTACGCATGATGGAATTATGCTTATCATATCCACACGCCCGCGGCAACGCACGTACATGCTGTTGATGCGTAGCTCTGCATGTGAATTGCACCATTTCTGGTGGCACTGGTAAGCCCCACAGCAATGGGTAGTGAGTGGGCAAGTGAGCACCTCGCTAATGGTAAAACTTGGGGCTGGTAGTGGCCACATTTCACTTGGTTGTGCTTTGTACCACAAACTAACTTATATTACTCCAAATGAGATCACACAGCAGCAGCAGCAGCAACATCGCCCTATTCCACTGCGAAAAACTAAACTTTTTATGTTATTTTACCAGGTTAGGCTCACTTAGCTCTGTAGCTCTTTTTCAGAAGCGACGTGGCCGAAAATGATAGCTCAACAAAGTGGCTTGTCACGTGTAAATTTATAGCAGCCAAATACTCTAAAACGCATGTTTCCAAATGTGGAGGGAAAACCCGTTGGATCCGGTGAAAGATACACACGACCACGGGGAGAGAGACACGCAAACTCCAAATATACAGCAGGCGTCAGGGTCGAGATCGAACCCACGGCCTCCTGTATACCTGGCGAGGGAGTTTATGTCTCCTAGCCACAGTGGAGCCCAAAACTTGGCAGGACCCTCCGGAAAAATAGTCTTGAGTATCGGTGGTGAGGTTTTCCATGGGTAAACAAGTGGAATAACAATACAACAATAACCTTTGCTTTTTTTTGCATGCGTTAATTTGGCTGTTTATTCACATTTGCAAATGTTTTGGTCAGATGTAGTAGGCACGGCAGCTTCATTTGTTTGGCAGATTTAATTAAGGGGGGTTGGGGGAGGTGACATTTGTCCTGGCATTCATATTTATTTTACTGGCCAGTGGGCATTGGAAGAGCATGTTCTCATGTTCAGAGCAGGACTTTTATTCTGAAGAGTGGGCACTTCCTAGCAGGAATGTATCTCCCCCCCCCCCTTTTACCAACTAGCAGCTGTATGCAAATGAGAGCCATGGAATAAAAGCGCGCTTTGGACGAGCGGCCGGGGCGTGGTTTATGGGTTTTAAAGGAAAGAAATATATATTTTTTAGTGCACATCTTGGCTTTTGGGGTTGGTTAGAGCCTTTGAGGCCAAACATATGGTTATTACTGTAGCTGACAAAAGGGGTTTGGGCGCAAATGTGGGCGTGCGCGTGCGCTTTTTGCACCTGCCGCGGGGAGTGAATCGTGCGCGCCAAAAATGAAATGCCTGGAAAGAGAAAGAGATGTGTCCGTGGAGCCAGACCGGTGCCTCGTTAAACACAAATTTAGTATCCCTCGTACGACCAAGGGGAGACCCCGTTGATTGTTCGTGACGAGGGGAAAAACTGTGGAGTTTCTCCAACAGGCCCCGGCTGTGACTCCGACGATACGCGTGGCCTCAACGTCCGCCTCGCCTGACAACATGCGCTGGTGATTATGCCACTGCCATTGATTGGCAAATGGCAGTTGGTGTTGTGTTCGTGCACATCAGCCAGTCATCTCAGTCAGTCGACCCATGGCACTTGGGTCTGCCCCGTGACCTCTTGCCAAGCGGGCGTTCGACACTTCACGTGGCCTCAACGTGCACATGGCCTGGCACAAGCGCCGTGGTGACGTCACCGCCACTTAGTGGCGAATGGCGGTTGTTCTTGTTGTGTGTTGAACTTTCTCTCGCACCGTACGTGTGCCGACCGTGCTCGTCGGAGGTGCGGTTGGCACATACGCGTGTGTATGCCGCACGAACCCGCCAAACCCGAACTCCGATTGCCGCTCGCGACCCGGCGCAGTGCCTAAACATCAGCAGTGGCGAGACAAAGGCGGCCGGGCATTGCGGCGCTGGCCACCCAAAACTCCCCTCGTGCGCCGTGCCGACCTTCATAGGTGCTCGCTAACAGCACTTGCCCCCAACGGTCTATTGTGGGGGGGCAGAAGGGGGGCGGGGGGGGGCGGGGGTGGCAGGGGGCGGCGTGCGCGCACGTCCGTTGTGTGCGGCGGCGGCGGTCGGGCTCGACGCCAATGCTGCAGTGGAATAAAATAAGTCGATCTAATAACCAACACGTGTAGTGCGTCCCGTGCGGGGCTCAGTTATTGCCTAATTTTGTATTTAAATGAGCGCCACTAATTAGCGAAATGCCGAGCATCTGCGCCTGCGCCGGATTTGTATGCGGTGCGAGCTCCGGGGCTGTGCACCGTGGCGATGACAAAGGTCCCCTCCTCTTTGCAAGTGAAATTGGGGATAGAGGAGGAGGAGGTGGTGGTGGGGTTTGGAGGTGGGGGGGGGGGCGCAGGATTTGGTGCAACAATGAATAAATAAGAATATAATGAATGAGAATTGGTTAATGAATGAGCGCATTTAATTAAAATGGCACAGCAACGACCTCACGTCTTGGACGCATATGTTACCGCCCACCGTTCGCTAAACACCTAGAGGGTAAAAACAAGTTCTGTTTTGCGCGTAAACCCACAGTTTACAACGTTTCTGGGCTACCATTAAAGTGGTGTTAGCCGTACGCGAGTTCTCGCTCAAACGGGCACTCACGGCATTGCACGTCCACGCTTTACAGCTCTGAGCCAGCTGTGTAAATTCTAGCATTCGCGTGGCGGCCTGCACGCGCCGCGATCCGACGGGCCCCCACGTGTCCGCCCGCCTCTCTCGCGGGCAACTCTGCCTCTACCGTCGCCGCTGCTTTGTGCTCCTGGAGTTCGCTCGTGACGTGCGGGGTTATTTTTTTTTTGGCACGAACTTTCATTTCAAAAATTTGTACCGGAGAAATGTTTTCCCACATGTTTTTTAATGGCACGATGCTTCCGACTGCTATCTTCATTTATAACTCTGGAATAATAATAATAACAATGCGTACAACTTTAAGGGGGTACACCAGTGTTTAAGGTATAAATGACAACGTGGTACTTGATAATAGTTTTTTTACCCTTTTATCTGGCAACAAAACTGACACCTTTTTTACAAGGAGTCATATTTGCATAGACCACAATACCTGCAGTCGTAATGCAAACAAAAAACATAACTCTAATAATGTATGCACTGTCCTTGAAGTTGATTGGTCCACACCCGAGACAGCTTTCCTTAGAGCCTAGTCTCACATGGTGTTGGACCAGATGACGCCAAAAGGCGTGCAACTCAAAGACAATGCACCATCAGAGTATGAGAGCTCGGGGTAAGCATTTACACCATTGGAACCTAATTTTTACTGGCAAATGAGGTTCCAATGGTGTAAACGCGTACGGGACGATTCTTGATTGTACTGGCAGCGGTCGCTCTTTTGCAATTTGTTCAAACATATCCGCGTATATACTGACTGCTGTGTCTGTGCTGCGTTGGCAGTGCAGAGTGAATGGCCTGGCAGAGAATCCCAGCGAATTTACTGTGGCCAGCAGGAGCGGCCAGCACAGATTTACTGCTCGTTTGAAATGATCCACCGCGGACTTCTGTCGCTAATGGCTCTCATTAGCCAATTCGTTTTTTTGCCGCTCCAGCGAGAGATGCCGGAGATGTCGGGCGCGTAGGTCGGGTGGTTTAGGTCGATGCGATGAGGAGGAAGAGGGGAGAGATAGGTGGAGCAGGTGCGGACAGGTAGAAGCTTTGATCACAATAAAAATGTAGAAAACTGGCAGAATGTCGTAAACATAACGCGATGTGAGCTTACACGTTCTCATTGTAAAATGTAGATATGATGAGAACAAAATGCCAGACCACACTGACTTTGACCAGGCCTGTCAAGTGCTGTTCAACAACCCGCAGTCAAGAGTTAAAATGCAAGACATTGCAGCCCATCATCCCTCCAAGGGCAATCAAATAAGCACCACTTTGTTGGAGGTGACGGTCCACTGCCATAAGAATATGGAATTTCCACTATCGGCTTAGGCCCACCGACAGAGACGAGCACTGCAGTGACACCTGGATTTGTGGACCCCCTCGGGCTCTGAAGAAATCTCCCTCATAATCGGGGGGGGGGGGGGGCCCCAGTGATGCATCGATTAACTCGCGTTTCTTAAGCTCGTCAGACCTACGTGTGGCGATGAACGCGATCTCTATAGCGCGACGCAATCTGGATTCGTATCGCGTCTTAAGACTCTGTACAGAAAAAGTGGAGCACTCTTATTTCGCAGACGGGGAGAGGACCGTGGCCCGATCCTGGAACTTGTTTCGTCTGTCCAGTTCACTTGAATGTGCGCGCGGCCTTGGTGCTCGCAAATCCGAGTCCTTCACCTGGCAGCCACTGGAGGTCGTTAGTTACCACCGTGTTACAAACATAATCGAGTCTTGAATCGCAATAGTTCACCATAACGCCCCGGGCGCGGGGGGGGGGGGTTAGTGAGTGGTTCCGCCCGATACTCGGAACGATTGATATCGTTTTTTTAGGTGGCTGTGCGTTTTTTGACACCGCATTTTAAAGCGCACTGTGTTGCTATCATCCGACGCGTTTTTTTTTCGCGCTTGGCTCGTTAGTCCAGCCGCCACCAAACTCCGGCCGCTCCGTATTCCCAAGCGCCTCCCCCCCCCCCCCGTGGACGATCGTATCGTGCTTACCAATCTCGCTCATTCCCATGCAGATGGCATCGGCGAGTGGATCTGTAGGCATCGGAAGCTGCACCACGGGGGGGGAGGGAGGAGGATGATGTGGGGAATGGGGCGCAAGGTCCAGGTATTCGGGACCCCGCTGCATCTGCTGTGGATGCGGCACAGAGGAGGAGTTTGCGAGGATATGTCTGCGAGTGTTTTCATAGCGTGTGTGTTTGTGTGTTTGTCACGTGTGTGGGTAGCATCTGGTCGCTAACAGTCCTTGCAAATTGTAGAGGCTATGCGGGGGAACTTTGTCTTTGTGTGGGTACACTGGAAATGTGGGGAGTGGTCGTGCAGCGGTTGTGCTGCGAACCTGACGACCCCAGTTCGATTCCCGCTCTCGGACACCAACGCCAGCGACGATTATCTGAACCGGTCCTGTGCCTCCCCTAGGTCGACTCGGCCTCCAATGAGTACTCGGTGCGGTGTGTAAACATCGTTTTTGAGCATTTGTGTGGCGCGTGTGCGTTTGTCACGTGTGCGTCTTTGTCTTTGCGTGCGTGCGTTTCTGTTTTGTGGTTTAGCGATGCATCACCACGTGTAATGCCAAGTCTCATGAGCCGAGTTTGTTTGTCTGTCCAGATTTCGAAATTGAAATATGATGTTATTTATTCAATATTTTGACAATGCCAGCGATAATACGCACACACACACACACACTTGCACAACTCTATACACGCAATCATTTGCGTGCCTCGAGATATGCATTTCCAAGTACACTTGTAGTCCTACACATGCACACACAAAGACGCCTGTGTATAGCAAGAGCTGTTAGGGCCGGCACGGCACCACACGCCTTTGTCTCCAGCGGCGATGTTTACACACCGCACCAGGTACCCATTTGAGGCTGAGTCAACCTCGGAGGAGGCCCAGGACCGGTTCAGATAACCGTCACCGGTTCGACGGGTTCGTTGCAAACTAGCGCTCCCCCACAACCACGTACGCACACACACACACGGACACTTTGATAAACGCGCACAGTTGCATATTGCACGTACGCACGCACGCTCGCAACACGAATGTGCCGTGGCCTGAAAATAACGAGCGAGCGCTGGAAATGTTTTCCCTTCGCCAAATGCTTAAAACGTGGACAAGAGCTTATGATGGAAATGTCATCGTCGCGCTCGAGATGCGCGCGCTTGGCCTTCCGACGGATTTGCTCTTCCCGCGGGAAATCTCTGCAGCTGGGATTATTCTCTAGCCTGTTAACCATTTTGGGGGGTTTTTTTAAAGGGGAAGGGGGGGGGGGGGAGTTGGGGGGAGGTAGTGCGGGGGGGTAGTGGGGGGATGGGGTGCAGAGGGGAGGGGCGCGAGAGTGGGTGGTCGTTTCGAGAGCGGCTCGCTACAGTTTCTGCCACAGGTTTTGTTCAAAGCCATCGTACACTTTGTACGATGCAAATAAAAAGATCCCCCTTATAGCCTAAAACAGACTGTTGGGGCAAGTGCTGTTAGCGAGCACCTGTGAAGGCCGGCAGGGCACACGAGTGGGTGGGTGGCGAACACCACGCCCGGCCGCCTTTGTCTCCCCAGTGGCGACGTTTGCACACCGCACCGAGTCCTCATTTGAGGCCGAGTCAACATAGGGGAGGAGGCGCAGTACCGGTTCAGATACTCGCCACTTGTGTTGGCCGTGAGCGGGAATGGAACTCGGGTCGTTGGGTTCGTAGCGCAGCGCGCTAACCGCAACACCGCCGCTCCCCACCTTTGTACGATGCACACACACAGCGAGACAAAGCCAACGGACGGCCCCGCATGGGCAAGTGCCGTTAGCGAGCGCCTGTGAAGGCCGGCGCGGCACACAAGGGTGCGTGTCAAGCGCCACACCCTGTCGCCTTTGTCTCCCCAAGTGTCAATGTCCACGCTCCACACCCGGTACTTACGTGTCGGGCTGAGTCGGACTAGGGGAGGCCCAGTACCGGTTCAGACATAACGTCGCTCATGCTGGCCGTGAGCAATGCCACTCCCCGCAAGATGCTAATGCACGCGTGTACACGCACGCACGTGCGTATATCCACGTATGCACACAGCACAAAAGCTGTAGTTGTATGTTGACAAGTGTAGATGTGGCCTCAGTAAAACTTGTCAGAATGTAAGTGAAACAGAGGTGAATGTGTCGAGATCGGAGAGCACCTCAGGCCGGGTAACAAGTCCGTTACGAATCATGTGATGCTGTTGGCTGGCTCCGATTGGCCATCGTGCTTTGTGTGAATGGAGTTCCGCAAGGTGGTGACCGACCCCATACACAGCTGGGGCACCACGGTGGCTATGAGATGTTAACTACCTCGCCTGGTGTGCAGGAGGTTGTGGGTTCGATCCCGACCCTGACGCCTGCTGTATATTTGGAGTTTGCGTGTCTCTCTCCCCGTGGTTGCATGGATTTTTCTCCGGGTCCTCCGGTTTTTCCCTCCACATTTTAGAATCAACGTGCGTTTAGAGTATTTAGCTGCTATTAATGTCCACGTGATAATAAGCCACTTCGTTGAGCTATCATTTGTCATAGCCAGCTCGCTTCTGAAAAAGAGCTAGGTAGCTCAGTGAGCCTTCCCTGGTAAAATAAAAAAATAGTTTAGTTTCTAGTTTACTATATTTATTTGGCAATGGACGATACTTTCGTGGTCCCCCGAATCAACAACAAAGATTGTCTCTATGCAGGAGAAGCTTCACAAACCCCTCTTTTGGAACGGCCATTTCTCTCGCTAACCCTGGCGCCTTTGCCCTCCGGCCTTGGAACGCGAGGACACGCGCCCTTCGGCGTTCCCTTGCCGCACAGCCACGCGAGGTTGGAAACGCTCCTCCGACGTGGTCAGGGTTTAAACGTTGGGGGGGGAGAACACCCATGACGGGACATTTGCCTGCTGGTCTCACGCAGCCCACGTTGAGGTCCACAATCAAACGGCAGCGGGGCGCAGCCAGGACTTACGCTTTCGGCTGCAAATGCCAGGAAGCGTGCAGCAGCAGCAGCCTTGTATAACGCGTCGGTGGCTGAGGCGGGTGAATTCAATTGAAGCTTCTCTTGAATTTTGCCAGCGAGGTGTGGAGCACGCCTGACCCCTAGTGGGCAGTCTCCATTCACAGCTTCGTCTACGAAAGGGTCGCCTCCAACCTCTCCCCAGTCCTCGCAACCGACCACCACGCTACGTCTTTTCCACGTTTACCAATTTCTCTCTCCCCCCCCCCTCCCCCATTCAAGGAGTAACAGCTCAACTCGAGCTATTAATTGCTTTGGCGTTCGCGTCGTCTTTGTACCGTTCACCTTTTGGCGGCCTCTGGTGTCTGTGGCACCGGTGAGACAAAGCCACAAAAGTGGCTGTCTCTGGTGTAGGCCAATTTGGTTTCAAAGTGCATAGATTGTCAAAGGAGATTTGTTTGCATTTTTACCACAAGTGCAGTCTAGATGCCTTGTGATAGGTGCTTCTTTGGTGTTTAAACATCTTAACACCTCTGGCATTTATGCCAGACTGGATGGGTAAAGCAATTTTGTTGTTGTAATTCTATAACTTGATAAAGGAAAAGAATGTGACAAACATTACAAATGAGGTGGTTGCAACGGACTTGATTTAATGTCGTTGTTGAATTGAATAATTTCCACCAAAATGTGTCAAATGAAACTGCGGAGATTTTTTTTTACGGAAGTGCTCGAGACGTTATAAATACTTAGAGGTTTATTTGTTTAAACAAAATATTTTATTTATTTTATTTGCTTATATAACAAATGAGTGCATATTTTTACGTAAATACTGTGTCCTACTTCCATGTTCTCATATGACACCGTACTTATAAATACAAAGATTCCTTGAGCCTTAGTGCTTTTGTTCGCGAGCACCTCTACATTTGGAACTGGCTTGGTTGTTGTTACCGCGGTGACGTGGTTGGCACACGGGACTTTCGATCCAGAGGGTGCCGCTTCGACCCCATCTCCCGGCGCGACGGTTGAGACGGTGGTGGCGGCGAGTTTCTCAAATCCCCCCCAGGCTGTGTCCACTCTGGCCAGCAGTGTAAAATGGGTCCAGCGCAGTCCATTGGCATGTCAAGTGGTTGGCTACTCGCACCGCTACCAAGACGTCCGCCCAGCGTGGAGAAGTTGGGAAAAAACCCTCTTTAGAGGGGTTCTCGAGAGCTCCCACTCATCTCATGGAGGCCCAGTGCCATCAACTAGACATTGCTGCGCCAGCGTCGGCAATAGAGATGAGCGCTGCTGCCCCAACACCGCTTTGACCATGAACGCACTTCCACTTTGAGCCTTTATTAAACCATTTGCATGTGTTGCCTGTGTCCGTGCGTGTGTTGCCCCGTGCGCTTCCACTCTTCGCCAGGGCGGGCCCCTTCGGGACGACGCGGCTGAGATCCACGCGACCCTCGCGGCGCTCGCGGGCAGCATGGCCGGCCCCGCTCCTCCGGCCGGCGCCAGCAAGATCAGCCCCACGCCCGACTCCTACAGAGGTGAGCGCGGGCGCCTCGCCCCCAAAGTCTCCCCTGCGTAGCTCGCCAGCGCCCTACGTATGCCAGAGGTCGCAATCGGGTACCCGATACCCGTACCCTACCCGATACCCGGCTACGGGTACCCGTTTGCGACCCTGGTGTGGCCGGGTATGGGTACGGGTAAGGAATCAAAACCCGTTTGCGACCTCTGACGTACGCCCCCTCTCGCCAACCGGCCAGAGCAAGGCGCGGGGTGACGGGTGGTGGCGTGTGCCGGCACGGCGAGCGTCCGGCGGCGGCCCAAGCCTCCAGAGCTCGGCAGGTGAACTGCAGCCGCGAGCGGAATGTCGCCAAAGCGACGAGCGAATCCCCCGTTTGTCGTTTTGTTTTTCTACGCCCAGTGCTGGCAGCGCCCCCCGCGGCGGGCAAGGACGACTCCCAGGGGGGTCCCCCTCCGGGTCTCGTGGCGAGCCTCAGCACCATCCTGTCCAGCGTCGTCGACGCGGAGCGGAACGAGAACGGCGGAGAGGAGGAGAGCGACCTCATGGACGACCGCGGCTCGGAGGACGACCACAAGAACGACTCGCGCAGCAGCCGGACCAGGTGGAGCTCGGGGGGGTGGGGGGGAGGGTCACCTTGAGAGGCGACCTCGCCCACGCGCCTTTTGATTTCTCGGCGAGGTGGCCTGACGATATCGTAGCCAGATTAATCTAAAACGCGCGTTTCTAAAATGCGCCCACCGTGGGGAGAACGATCACGCGAACTCCAGAAGCGGGATCTTTGTTTAGACCGGAGGAATCCGATGAGCTATGAAGCTCTTTTTCACAGGTGTCCAATAGGGATGGGTAGGCAATTTACAACAACAAACAGTCCAAAGACACGATAGAAATAGAAAAATAAATACGATGCATACAAGTGTAAATTGCACAAGTACATGAATTCCTGCCGATTTTTCAACACCAAATGCAGGCTGTTGGGTCTTACCTGGTAAAAGAAATAGTCTAATAGCTTTAAAAACCACGGTTTAGTTTTCATAGACTGCGTTCCTTGTCAAGCGCGTAAACGCAGCTGCCATCGCCGTACGGTCTCCGTCGCTCGCAGTCGCACGCTCACCCCGACCCTCACTTCGCCCCCCCGCGATCGCTCGCCGCTCACCCGGACCTCCGTGTCCTTCCCCCCCCCCCTCCTCCTCCTCCTCTTCCTCCGCTCGTCGCGCAGCAACCACGAGGACGACGACGAGGACCTGACGCCCGAGCAGAAGGTGGAGCGCGAGCGCGACCGGCGCATGGCGAACAACGCGCGCGAGCGTCTGCGCGTGCGCGACATCAACGAGGCCTTCAAGGAGCTGGGCCGCATGGTGCAGCTGCACCTCAACAGCGAGAAGCCGCAGACCAAGCTGCTCGTGCTGCACCAGGCGGTCGCCGTCATACTCAGCCTCGAGCAGCAAGTGCGAGGTGTGGACCACCGCTGCCTCCTCCACAACCTCCACAACCATCACCACCACTACCTCCTCCTCAACCACCACCTCCACCATCACCACTACCACCATTACCTCCTCCACAACCACTACCTCCACTACCACCACTACCTCCTCCACAACCACCACCATCACCACCTCTACCATTACCGCCACAACCACGACCTCCACCACTACCTCCTCCACAACCACCGCCTACACCAGCACCACTACCACCATAACCACGACCTCCACTACTACCACTACCTCCTCCACAACCACCGCCTCCACCACTACCACCACTACCTCCTCCATAACCTCCACAACCTCCACAACCACCATCACCACTACCTCCACTACCTCCTCCACAACCACCATCACCACTATTACCACCACCTCACCATCACCACTACCACCGTCGCCACCACCACCTCAGTGACTTCCTCCACAATCACCTCAACACCTCCACCACCACCACATCCACCGTCGCCACCACCACTGCAATCATCACCTTCACCACCAGTTCCACAACCACCAACACCAACATATCCACCACGGCTTGGTCTTGTGAACAATGTGTTGTAGTCTCCGCATTATAAAGCATGCCAGAGACCACGACACACCCCAAATGTGTGTCTGGTGTCAGTAAAGCTATACAAATCTGGTCACGCTCGCGCACACACACGCACACACACACGCACACACACGTACCGTATTATGAGACGCACTGCAAACTGCAAAATACAACAGTGGGGAACGTGTGCACGTTGTAGTCCGGAGACCACAAAGCGTGACTTTTTGTTGTTTGTTTTTCCCTTCCCCGCGCCGCCACCGCAGAGCGCAACCTGAACCCGAAGGCGGCCTGCCTCAAGCGGCGAGAAGAGGAGAAGGTGTCGGGGATGGGGGGGGGCGGCGGTGGGGGCGGCGGCGGCGAGCCGACTCACCCCGGCCTCAACGACCAGAACCCCCTGGGCCAGCTCTGAAGCCGCCGCCAGGTGAGCGCGCGGTGCCGCGGGACGTCGCCTCGCTAGACCCCATCTACCGTGTAGCCACCGTGGCCCCCCCGGGGGTGGGGGGGGGGGTCCATGGCTATGGGGGGCGCCGCTGTAGAGCCCTGTCCGTCCCGGCGAGTTGGCGGTTCCCGCGGCACGGTCACCAACAACCGCGCGAGGAATCGGCGCGCAAAAATGTGGCTTTATTCCACCTCGTGAAGTGGGTGCAATGCCGCAAATTCTGATCTTTGCTTCGATGCAGTTAACATCTTTGGCCTTTTTCTTCGACCATCGGGCAAATCTTTGCAACGTATATTTTGGTCATTACGTTTAGTTTCGCGCGCGCATATTTTGCTTATATTAGCGTCCTTGCACTCTAAAAAAAGCATAGGGCAGTGCTCACCTCAATTTTGCGCAGTGCTGAGTCAGTAGTGGGAATTACATGTTCCCATGGCAGGAGCCAATGTTGAATTCCTCACACACAAGTGGTGGTCATTTTATTGACCCTGCAGGACAGACTGTGCTGATGGGCCAAGTTGATCCTGGCTGGGCTTAAACCCCGGGGGTCTCGTTACTCGGGGGCCCTGCTACCAATTGCGCAATAATCTGCAAAGACAACAAAGACACGCACGCACACACACTGTCTCTGTTTTTAAATGTATCTCTGTTCCCCCTATGCAAAGCGGATGCCCCACACTGACATTCGTTTAAATTAATTTGAATTAAATTTTTTATAAATGGCCAACTTGGGTTTTTACATTTTAAAATGTAATCTTCCTTTTAGGTGCGACCCCCCCCCCCTCACGCTCTCCTTATTGCACGAATTTCTGGAGGGTTTTTTTCTGGCCGTGAATCTCCCTCGTATTTAATCGTGACAAAATTGTTAACTTACGTTTTTTACATTTTCTGTTTTTCGAGACGCGTGGAAGTAACTGTGGCCATGTTTGCGTTTTGTTTTCTCTTTTCAGATGGCACTGCCAACCAGTTCTAACCGATGCCACTCTGAAAGTTTGCCAAACTTCACAAATGGATGTCTTTAGTGTGCAAAACGCCACTGACCTATTTCCGTATTAATATAATAACATGTTTTTTAACGTAAGCAAAAGGGAAAAAGGGGGTGGGTGGCGTGCGGGTGGGTGGGTGGGAGAAACAAATGGGAGAAATTTTAAAACAAATGATTTACAAAAGTTAAAAGTGGGACAAAAGTATCCAGCAAAAACTTTCAACAACATATCAAGAGCCTACGGCAGGGGGATACCAGATCTGGCAAGGATGTCGACGGTCGGCGGAAAGGGGAATGGCATCGCGACTTAAACCAATAACGATAGACCCACCAACCACCACGATGACGACGACGACCACGACGACAAAGGGATAAAACACAAAAGCAACAGCATCCGCACTCTTTAGTGCGGACAATTTCATCGTGCCTAAACCATGTTTGCTAATTAACGTTTAAAAAAAAAAGAAAGAAAAAGTCGACAAGATATATTTATTTATTACAACTCAAAATGAAAAAAAGACTAAAAAAAATTTACAAGTAGCAAAACCGTTTTTTAAAACTATTTTGGATAATGTTGTTGTTGTTGTTGTTGTGCAGACTACAAACGTATTTTATCCAAGCATTCCTTGGGTATCGGACGTTGTCTTAAGGTTTAACAGACACAGTGCTTGTTTCGGGTGGTAGCCGATGGTTTTGATAATGATGGTGGTGGCTGTGCGTGTGTCTGCGCGAGTGCGTGAGCGAGTGCGTGAGTGCGTGAGTGAGTGCGTGTGTGCGTGCCCGAGTACTCGTGTGCATGCGTGCGTTGTGCGAGCGCTCGCCTCGTACCACGTGTTTGGTTTCGGAACCACTCGAGAGCCCCGCCGCCCGGTGGGCTGACTTGGTTAAAAACGCCACTCTGGGGAGGAATTCGACCGAAACTTCCCCCCACGGTTCACGCTGTCATCATCCACGCGTCCCGAAGCGCCGTTTTCTTCATTCTGCTGAACTACGTTACGCGTGCTCCCTTTTGTTTGTTTTTCTTTATTCTCTCTGCGGTTGAGGCGGTCGCTGGAACCGAACGTCATCTCTCGTGCAAAAAGCCCGATGCCCCCCCACACCCCCCACCCCCTGAGTTTGGACGCAACCGTTCGAGAACGACGCACCCCGCGAAAGCGACGGACGCTGAACTGATGGGCGCGAGGGAATTGGCGGCGTGGATTAAAGGGCGGCGCAGGCCAGCGTGTGCGCAGAGCTTGTGCCGGAGACGACCCTGCCCCAGGCGTTGGGCGGCACGGCAAGAATCTGGCAAGCCGGCCGACTGAGATTTTGTTTGCTGTCTTTCAACGAAGCCGTGAGTCTCGCCCGCCGGTGGTTTTCGTAGTTTGGGATAAATTTTTTTACAAGCGTGTGTTTTTTTTTGGCAGTTAATTCTTAACATTTGGAATTGGACTGTTGACACCAGCATGCAAACAAATATCACAGGGTGCTCTCTGATAGGTTCCTGCAAAGAACTAAAGGGGTGGCTCAAGTGGGAAGTAATGAAACCCCAGCGGTGAGCGGTGCTGTAGCCGCCTTACAGGATTTAAGGCCTACCGTGCGATTCGACGGGTTTGCTTCGTGCCTAGCCGAACGTAGTGCGCAAGAAAAACAAACAAAAAACATCGAAGCGGCGAATCTTTTCTTTTCCGTTTCTGTACGCACGCACGTGCGTAAAGTGTACCTTTTACACGGTAACTGGGCTTGTTCTGCGGAGGTGAATGAGGGCAACGCTTATCCCCCCCGGCCACTCGGCACGGCTCGCTGAGTAGCGCTTGGCACCGGTTCGAGCCGTCTCCCTGCTTTCAGATTTCGACGCTGAAATACCGCAGAGTCGATGAAAAAGCCTTTCCGTCATTCGTTGACTCGCTACTTTTACAAACGGTTACTTTTAAACCTTTTAAAGTTTTTTTTATATCACTGTTGTCTTGATTTCAAACCTTAGGCCATGACTCCCTTGTCTTCTTGTATTTTACGTTTTCTTGATCCACATTTTAAAGTGGCTATGGAGCAGACATGACCCATGGTCTCGTATGGGAAGGCCTTTTTTAGTTTCTGGCCATTTGTTATTTTATTTGTAATCACGAATGCAACGTCTCGTATTTGAGTTGGGGCTTCCACCTCTAAAAAAAAAAGTGATAGGCCGCAAACTTCGGGAATCGTTAATTTTACAGTTTGTATTTAAAACATTTTCTCGGCTGCGTTGCTGATGTCAAGAATCGAATGAAGAATGTTCGTTTGGTTGAACTTGGCGATAGAGAAGCACAGGCCTGCAACTTGCTGGGACAATAACGCAGTGAGGTGTAGCCGAGCATCTTCTACCGTATCTTGCACGGTCAACCTGGTGCAAATGAAGCGCAAATAATCAACAGCGTAATGATTATCATAATCGTTGATAGTATAATCACAATCTTCATCATTGCCAAATTAGAAGTCATCCTCGGCATTTGCTCAGTTATCATCCTTGCCGTTGTGGTTGTGTCCACCGTAGTTCGGCAGACCTTGGTTCAATTGATGGATTGTTTGGCTTTTACAGTTGTTTGATAAAATCAAACGCAAAACTAGGTTCATCCGTCTTTTGAGCAAGTCGCAAGACGCAAAACCACTGTGCCCGGTACCCGCTCGTGATTCCCGCGTAGGAGCTCAAGATTCAAATCCCAGGGGGTCTCACCAGTGCCGGCTCGTGCGAAGGCCAGGAAGCAATCCCAGGACCTTTCCCACCGTTGAAGACATTTTGGGGTTTGCAACGTTTCCACTTTGGAGTGTCAAAGCGATGGAGACCCAGGGGTCATCCGCCGGTCAAAGCAGTCGATTGACGCCGCGCCTCGCCAACGCTGCCAGCGCCGTGACCAGATCGCCGCGGCCGCTTGCCCGGTGGACACGCAGCAGCGGCGCTTCCCCCCAATACAATTTAATCTGAGCACTGGAGACGTTTGAAAAGACGCAAACGGGAGAAACGTAGTTTGTCGGCACGCATCCCTTTGTCACGACCACCAGGGAGCGAGGCTTTAGTTGTGGCCATGTGCTGTCCCCCTAAAGCCTCGCGACGCGCCGTGCCAAGCCGGCCGTCTGACGAGGGTGCTGACCTTTTGGGGGCTCCTGTGGAAATGGCGCCGCCCGCCGCTGGAGGTCGTCGCGTGGCCGATATTCCCGCTTCTTCCTGAATTTGCGGCTAATCACTTTTTTTCTTCGCACCGCTGTTCTGTCCAGTTCCAGCGCCTTACGTCATCCATTAACCTCCGAGCAACGGTCAAGGCAATGGGATCGAAAAAGGGATAGCCAAAATATGATGAATAGGGTACATTTTATAGGATGCTACGGTGTTTTTTTCTTTTGACGCAATGCCAGTGCTCCAGTCGATGTTTTCAATTAAGGAGACGAAAATCACAAGACACATATCACACCGGCTAATCAAGGCCCTGCCAATGCGCGCGTGTGCGTTACCTGTGGGTTTAATTTTTTGTTATTTCGACTTACAATAATGTTTATAAATGAATATTTGTTTTCTACAAAGTTGAAGCTCCCCCTGCCCGCTGTCTATTGCAACCACGACGGCCGTCGTCAACGTTGCTAGTAGTTTTTGAGAAGCAAAAAGAAAACGAGTTGTGAATAACGTTTGTGCGTGATAAGCCACAGTGCCCTTTCCGAGCCAAGTTGAGAGAACGCTGTCATTTGCCAAGCTTCAACACCTTGCGATTGAAGTTGTTTGACTTATCCATGATGTGTTTTCTGACACCTGTGTCGAATTATGGAGTTGTTTTTTTTTAAGGTTCGTGTGTGTGGGGGTGGGGGGCGGGGTGAGGGGTTTGTTTTATTTGTTGATGGGTTTGGAGCAGATTCCCGGTCAGATTTGGTGGCCTCGGGGAGCTGATGAGCGTGGGAAGGGACACGCACATGCGTGTGTTGCCGTTCATAGACGGTGCCTCCCGGCGTGTTGCTGGCGACCCTGGAGGCCCCCCCTCCCTGGGCGTTTTGTTAACCCTGATCAGAGTTCACCTGCTCGGAGTTCTCCTCTGTCCCAGTGTTAGGCGGAAGCAATTAGCAGCATCCTCTCTCTACATTTCATTATTAACCACGTCGTTTCACTTTACACAAATGCAACTGTACGCACATTCTGTGCGTACGTTTATTGTTTTTTCTGAATATAGAATCCAGTGGATCGATGTGTACACCCGCACAGCTTAGAACATTTAAATTGTGCCCGACGTCTGTGATTGGCGCAGATGGTTGGGGCTTTTCAGAACGCACCCAGCGTTATATTCTGTGCGTCGTCATCGTCAACATTTCGGCCAACACACTGGCGTTCGTGTGAGGCATATGCGTCCGGTCGCACGGTTTACATCGAGTGTGTGCATCGGAATAGGGGGGGGGGGGTGGAACGATTTATCGCATGCCGCCGTGGCGATTTTGAAGAATGGCAGCAAATTCAGGGTAACAATTTTATTCAAGGTTCAACCGTTTTTATCATTGTCTCGCGTTGCAGTAAAATGGCAGCGCCGCCTCTCCAAGTGGCCGCAGGGCGTTGATGTGAAATCTTTACACGCGGCGAGAGGAAGTTTCGGAGCGTCATCACGTGCTGCTTGCACCGTGAGCTTGAGCGCAGACGTAGGTCGATCCCTAAATGCATTGCTTCTAGATGACAACAAAGACACAGATCCCCCGTGTAGCCTTAACAGACCTTTTGGGCAAGGGCTGTTCGCGAGTAGCCACTTATAAAGACCTACACGGCACACGAGGGGGTGGGGTGGCCAGCACCACGCCCGGCCGCCTTTGCCTCCCCAGTGGTAATGTTTACACACCGCACCAGGTACTCATTTGAGTCCGATTCGACCTAGTGGAGGCCCAGGACCGGTTCAGATAATCGTGACTAGTGCTGGCCTTGAGCGGGAATCGAACTCGTGTCGCCAGGTTCGTCGCGCAGCGTAGCGCTAACCGCTGCACTCCCGCTCCGACATGACAACGCACAGACACACACCCACACGCTCACACACGGCGATAGCCGTGCGTTGTATGACATTGTCCACGAAGCTGGTGCACAGGTTGTCTTGTAGACCACACGCTCCGACCGTTGAGATGGCACGAATCCTCAAAGTTGGGAGTGAGCAAACGCGTATCGTGCATACGTCTCGCGTGCTCATTTTTTATTCCGTCAAAAACAATTCCTTGTACGTCTCGACCAAATTCTTTCCCCGTTGTTACAGCAGCACAAAAACGGTTGTTTACGTGAACCGACTCTAATCGGCCGAATGTGGTGTTGAAATTCAAGTCGTGAAAAGTCTTAAACCACTGGTGAGCCGCGGATGCATAGCTCGGCAACTGATCGATATGTCGGCACGTATAAGTGATAATAATACTCTCCGTGTAAAAGTGACAATCCTATCGGGTAGGGAGGGGGGGGAGGGCGAGTGATGGGGAATTTTTGGCATGAAGCTGCCACGTTGCCTCAACCCAAACACAAATGTGGACCCGTTGTCCTGGCTATGAAAACCCACCGTGTGAAGTCGCCGATTTGGTTGTGTGCAATGTGACGTTACCTTTACCCGATCAGTTTAGGAAGATGTTAAACGTGGTGGTTTTATAATTGTATATCTTTGCGATGCTACGTGGTTTTCAAGTCCATGTCTTATCTAATGCAATCATGTTACGTTTCTACGATACATTACAGAGCTGCCAACTTTTCCAATGTAATTGTGTTTGCTTTTGTTTTTTTTGGTGGTGGGGGCGAGGAGGGAGCTGGGGGGTCGATGTCCTTAACATAGATTTGTATCGTCACTGGGCTCCTTGTTAAAGCGCAAGCTGGGATAGGCTGACTGGAGCTTGGGCAGCACGACGACACACTCGCGTTCAGCCCCAACGTTCCCCGGTAACTTGGAGACTGACCCCCCCCCTCCCCGGTAGGACGTTTAAGATTCAGTTCCAGTGCTCGTGTGCGGGTTTGTCCCCCCTATCGTCCAAATTATGGATTTTACCTCTCCCCCCCCCCCCCGCATCAAAGCTGACGACAAATCGGTGTTTTTGAGCCAACGGTCGGCGCATGCCCCGCTATTTGTCACTTCCATTTTGGCAGCTGTGTTGCATGTGCGCCGAGGCATTACCCGCGCGTGCCATATCCAGTCTCATATTAATTTGTGTCCAAGCAGGCTGGCCGTTGAGTGCACTGAATGAGCATGCAAAGTACGTACATTATTTTTTCTCTCCTAAATTTTAATATCCATGCGCACGCAATACAATGGAGGCACATGGCACAGATTGGTTTCTGGAAGCCTTGGAAACAATAACAGCAACAGAAACGTCGCTCCATCCAAACCGATCGACCGAATCGGAAGCGTCACTATCACAATCTTTGATCGCGCGACAGCGTCCGGCGCATTTCACGCCCCCCACTCGCACACCCGGCGGCGCTCAATCGGCCCTTTGGCGTTAGAGGTTCACAACTATGCCGAGTTTAAAGGAGGAGGAGGAGTGCTTTGCCATTGAGTGCGAGTCTTGAGCGCTCCCTTCAATATTCCGATCGCAAGGCTCGCTGTGAACCGTGACGCTCCGTGGATTTGCTACGCGCGGCGCTGCCCGTTCGACGAGATAGCAGAACCCCCTTCGATTGACCGGCTTCTCCAAACGCACTCTCCCGCAGCAGCAGAGCAGCAGTTGGGTGCATTCTGCCGAACAATTTCACACCATTATAGTGTCCACGTGTTTCTTTTTGTTGGCGGGTACAGCAGCGTTATGCAGACGTGGGATCAATGAAGGCGTCATGGGCGATAAATGACCGCGTGAATGGAAGAAAAAAAACCCGTTTCGTCGCGACTGGGTGTTTTGGCGCAACGTTTAATTTGTCAAAGTCGTCGGCGCGTGTTTTTTTTTTGTGTGACATCGATAAGATTCCTCGTGTCTGTGCAAAGTTTTGTTGTTGTTGTCGTCATCTTTTTTTTTGGGTGCAGGAAATGAAATGTACCGATATCGAAATGAACCCTGATCGCTTCCACATGAAACGGGCTTCCACCAGGGGTGTAGCCAGAGGAAGAAGGGCTCGGGGCACTTGGCCTCCTCCTCCTCCCCTTCGTCAATTACCAGTGTAGTGTTCTTAACCCGCCCCCTCTTTACGTGCAACCTCATGCCTAGGGTGCAACCCCCCAGTCTTTGCGTTTTGCAGCGGGAAGCGCGTTTCCCTGCTGCGCAGCCAAGGCGCTGCGCACAACACACTGTGGCCATGGCAAGCTAAATACAAGCGGGATAATGAGCGAACTGCAGAGCCATCGTAAAGCAGTGCTCTGCAGGGGGGGGGGGGGGAAGCATTTAATTATTATTCAAATGTTGTCAATAAAACTAGTCTGACATTTCACTTGGGGAAGTTGAGAGAGCGTTTCCAGTCATGTGACCACAAGTGGCCAGGAGCAGGGCTCACCACGAGTGAGGCCTCCCAAACAAGCGGTGCCTTGAACAAACTGCTTCTCGGCGCGTGATGCAGTGAACGGCGTCTCGGTGGGGAGGGAGGGGGACCGCTGCTTCTGGCTGCAAATGCAGCCCGCGTGCTTCCCAGTGTTCCGCCATTTCTCTAGATTAGGTGAATGGGCCTGAACAAAAAACGGTTTTTACTTTGTCAAAAATTTCTGAACTTTATGCTTTTTTTGGGACCCTGAACGATGTGAGACAATGTGGTTGTACGCATTCGGAGACGCACAGCAGTGTGATTCAAACGTTTTGATTTAGCCATGGACACGGGATGTGCATACCTGTTAGCTCTCATACATACAATCCCTGTGTATGCACGGTGCCTGTATATATGTACACGCAAGTTGTAAAGTAAACATTTGCCCCACCGTATTTACTGTATTATATACAGTATTTTAAATGTGTGCACGTGTGTCGGTTTCCCCGTGCTCTTAAAAGTTTCCCCGAGTTGTAGGACAATTGGAACGAATTCCACATTTTTTTAATGACTCGGGAGGGGGACCCAGTCTGTTCCAAAAGCACAATCACTTTTGACTTCCCACCAAAACTGTGCAGCCTCGCACCGCGTGGATTCACCACTCACTCTACCGTCCCCCGGACAGAGAGAGAGATTATGATTGATCCGATGCAACTGGGTCTAGCCACGACAGGGGGTTCAAACCGCTTGGTCGAGACCGCCGTTCTCGAGACCGCCGGGCATTGCACGGCGTAGCCGTTGGTCCCTGAAGCTCGGCAACCCCTCCACTCCACCCTGGCTACAGCCCTGGCCTCAACACCCCCCCCCCCCCCCCCAACATTTGGAGTAGGCGATGCCGTCAGGGTTTATCCGCTCGCGACGCGGCCGTCCTCCGGGAAGTGGCTCTCTCGCTCTCTGTGGGCAGCAGCAGCAGCAGCGATCGTCTCCGTTTAAACGCCGCTCATCACCGCACTGCAGCGGCGCTGGGTGATCCGTCAGAACAAAACCGCAACTTACAAAAACCCCGTTGGGCCATTTGGTAGCTGCAACAATTAAACTTTTTTCGTTCTCTATATATACTGTATATTTTATTTGTTGAACACAGCATCATTGTTTTTTGTTTTGACGGGGAAATTGCTTGGTATTTTTGTACACCCCTAAAGCAATACACGTTGCGATGTATTAAACCGAAAGGGCCTGGGTTTTATGGTCTTTCTTGTATACGGCGATGGAAACTTAACGCGCTGAACACCCCGCGTAGAGAAACACATCGACATGAGCGAAGAGGATCACGTTGTTCTAACAATGGTTAATGTTCTTTTCAAGATATCCTGTTTTGTTCATGCAAAAAAACAAACAGCTGCTGTGGCCTTTGGTTATTTTATTTTCGTCTCCATTTCAGTATTTGTGGACACAACTGACACGTGCATTTTGAGAAAGGGGTGGCCAGCGGTATTTTGAAAACAAGCAAAAAAATTGGGGAGGATTGTATACGGAGGAGGAGGTGGTGGTGACGACGACGACGACGATGATGATGATGACGACGTTTTTTAAAAAAAATCACAGTTCCTAAAATGATCGTGCGCCACTCGCACGGCCGCGCGGGGTTTTTTCGTGCGCCAGAGTTTTGAAAGTTGTACATTGCTTTTCATTTATAACGAGAAACGAAATGCTTTTTTTTGTTGGGGACTTATTTTCCCCGCGTAGCTAGCCTTTCTAGCTTTCTTTTTTTATATATAATGTCCCTTTTAACCTTGTAATAATTATGATGAAAGGAAAATGTCGAGACTGTGGAAGGGGAAACATGGATACAACTTTTTTTCGTCACAGATTGTTATTACCATTACCCTTTATAGTTTTGAAAAAAAAATATCTTAATAAGTAAAAAAAGAAAAATACAAAAAAAATGTTACTTTTATTTTACTATGATAGCTAGGAATCCTAGGTATGGTTTGGCAATAGCATTATGGTAAACTACCAAACTGTATTGTATGCATTATCATTTACGAAGCAAGAATAAAATAAAGCAATGGTGTGCTGTTTTTAGGCTAATGTAGCTTTAGTGCCTACGGATGTAGTTTTTCGTTTCAGATTCATACTGTGTGCTCC
The DNA here is from genome assembly GCA_014621495.2 of Entosphenus tridentatus. Lineage (NCBI taxonomy): Eukaryota > Metazoa > Chordata > Hyperoartia > Petromyzontiformes > Petromyzontidae > Entosphenus > Entosphenus tridentatus. Next base: position 1,772,929 of record CM025638.2, read on the forward strand.
AAAATATACGATGCTTACTCGGACACGACAGAGTGGCATACAATAGAAGCCTTAAGTTCTGTGTAGGGACAATCTGGGTCCCGAAGTGGTGGCGTTTATGAAACACCTATCCGGTATTACACGGCCGTCCTGAATTACCGTACAACCTATCTTCCATTCGTTCTTCGTTTTTATTATAATTATATATTTTTAAATTGTTATTTTCTTTTTTTTTTCATTTCTTTTTTTGGCTACAGTTGCATCAACTGTCATGTGTATATAACATTGGTAGCAATAAATGTGCAGTCATTTTTTTCTAAACTTGAGGTCTGTCTTCTGTGTGTGTGCGTGCGTGCGTGCATGCTCTGCGGGGGAGCGGTGGCAGCGGTTAGCCCACTCGCGTTACAAATCCGGCGACCCGAGTTCTGTTCCCGCTCGTGACTAATAACAGTGACGGCGAATATTTTCACCGGTCCTGAGGGGGGTGGGACAAAGGCAGCCGGGCATGGTGGTGGTCACCCACCCCCTGCTGTGCCCTTCCTGCTTTAATACGTGCTCGCTAGCAGCAATTGCCCCAACAGTCTGTTAAGGCTATACGGGGGATCTTTGTCTTTGTAAAGACACAGCAATGTATGCATAGCACCCCAGATTCCTGCCCCGTGTACACCGATGGCGCTTGATAAATGAACTTGCCGTCGCGCGAGTCGAACCAACCTAAATTGAGCCTCGTGTACAATATTCAACCTGCTGTTGGCAATGGTATGCCTGTTGGAGAGGGATTCGGGAGCATGTACGTGTCTGCACGTTGAACTTCTTTCGCACCGTACGTAGCCAACCGTGGTAATCGGAGGTGTGGGGGAAGGACACCAAGAATAGCATAGAGGGCGGACGGGGAGCCTAGGTGACTCGGCTGACACTACCGGACCGAACGTGGGTCACGACTGCGGTAGCCACTGGGCAAACGGCGTGGCCCAAACCCAGAGTCTCGGCAGGCCCTCGCCTCGGGACATCGACGTGGCTACTTGGACCAGTGAGCCATTCAAGCCGCATCATTCGTTGTGTCTAACATTCTTAAAATGTATTTCCACGGGAAAGCCTCACTGAGACTCCTGGCAAAGTGTTGCAGTTGGGGTGGCGATGTTACTACGCATTTCAAACATTCATTCGATTTCAGCTTTTTTCCTTCAAATTTGCTCAATTTTGGACCGCGGCGCCGGGAAACACTGGCCCCTAATCTTTTAAAAACAACGTCACGGAACGTACAAATGTTGCATATTTACATTGACGGAGAGCGGCCTTGGTGCTCGCAGTGCGAAGCTGCGCGACAAAAGTGGCCCAATCGTGGTCGCCCGGACGAGACGTGGGACGACTGTGGGCGTTCATTCGTACGCGCAGGCCTGCAGGCACTCCTCCAGCTCCTTGACCATGTGACGGTGGAAGGCGAGCTGCCCCTCCAGGAAGAGGGCGAGGGCTCGCTTGAAGATCCGCTCACCGGCTCTCGACACCTCCAGCTCCTCCGCCATGCACACGCACAGCACCGTGTTGGCTCGGTGGTTTGCCGCCCTGCCCCATGCACGGATTCACACGCAAACGTTTTGACTTCCCCCTTTGGGAACGGCTGAGCGACGACGACTTCGCACGCTGTTGGTCAAGCGGAGACAACGGCATCGGGAGCAGCGGAGTGTATCGTCGTGACGTCTCCTCCGTGGATGGGACATTGTCGTTATCCGTTGATCGGTCTGTTCTGGATGACCACAGTCGCGCGCTGGTACCGGAGAGTTTTTAATTTTCCGTTTGTGTATCAGGTATCCGCGTCTGCCAAGGTTTGTGCAGTGGATGCGATTTAGGTGGGACCGTGAGTTTCGTGGAAGATCGAACCCAGGGGATATTCAACGAGGTGTTTGCGAGTTCTTTTGAACTCCATTCAGCTCTCCAAGCTCCACCCGGGTTGAATTCGCAAACATTTCACTGCGCTCCTCTGAGTCAACAGTTCCCGTCCGTCCGTTTGTAACGATGAGAACGAGGTCGTCTGAAACGTGTGCATGCTCGACGTACCACTGCTTCTAAAAAAAAACATGCATCGCTCTTTTTATTGTGTTTTTAAATCGCGTTTGCCAAGAACAGGCCCGATGACCCCTTCCAAGCAGCACTACCAGCAAGCAGCACTACCAGCAAGCAGCACTACCAGCAAGCAGCACTACCAGCAAGCAGCACTACCAGCAAGCAGCACTACTAGCAAGCAGCACTATCAAGAACTTTGGGTGGGGGGTGGGGGGGGAAGAGACGATGGGAGATAAATTGCAAAGTGGAACAGTGCGGTGGGGGGGAGCAGAAAGAGAGAAGTGTTGTGACGTGGAGCGTGGCCAGCGAGGGTGTGGGCGAGTTGGGTGAGTGGGTGGGGTGGTGAGTGAGTGGGTGGGGTGGTGAGTGAGT
>CM025638.2:1775350-1786844 GCA_014621495.2 Entosphenus tridentatus
GTGGGTGGGGTGGTGAGTGGGGTGGTGAGTGGGGTGAATGAGTGAGTGCGGTGAATGAGTGGGGTGGTGAGTGGCTGGTTTGGTGAGTAGGTTGATGAGTAAGTGGGTTGGTGAGTAGGGTGAGTGAGTGAGTGGGGTGGTGAGCAAGTGGGTTGGTGAGTGGGGTGAGTGAGTGAGTGGGTTGGTGAGCGAGCGGGTTGGTGTGTGGGTTGGTGAGTGGGGTGAGTGTGTGGGTTTGTGACTGAGTGGGTTGGTGAGTGAGTGCATGGGTGTGTGGGTTGGTGAGTGGACTGTGTAGGTTGGTGAGTCGGTTGGTGAGTGTGTGGGTTGGTGAGTGGGTGGGTTGGTGAGTGGGTGGGTTGGTGTGTGCGTTGGTGAGTGGGTGGGTTGGTGAGTGGGTGGGTTGGTGAGTGTGTGGGTTGGTGAGTGAGTGGGTATACCAGACGAGGCAAGGTACGGGAGTGATGGTGGTGGAGGTGACGGTGCACTCCGCTACCTGCCGGCCGCACGCCGCCTCTGTTCGTCCTTGGCCCGTGACAGCGCGCCTGCCAGGGACAATGACAAAGGTCACCTGCATAGCCTCCGTAGACTTTTGAGGCAAGTGCTGTTAATTTTCGCGGGGTCGTCGCGCAGCGCGCCAAACGCTACACTCGTCACACACAATCCAGTTTTTAGTCTCGCAGATGGGAAGGTTGACCCAAGATGCACGTGGAATGGGACTACGACTACTCACCACTTGGCTCGACGCCTCGGGCTCATATTTTAATGTGTGTTGAACTTATTTTGCACCGTATACAATCAACCGTGCTAATTGGAGGTGCCGGGGAAGGACAACAAACTTAAACACAAAAACAGCAGTTCCAAAGAAGTGAGTTTGTCAATCTAGATGATGAAAAGTGCATAGCTCAAGTGGCTTCTTAATATCGGAAGGAAGAGCGTTCCAGACGGCCACAGCAGCGCATCTGAAAGCGCCGCGCGACACGGTGACCGCCGCCTTTGTTCGATGGCGAGCAGCCAAAAGCCGCCGGCTGCTACGAGGATGAGCGGAGTTCGCGTGACGATGGTTCACGCTCCTTGACGAGATCAGCGAGGTGATCGCGTGTAACGAGCATGGCTTTATAACGCTGAAATTTGTCCGGCAACGGGAAGGCAATGCCGCTCAGCAAGCGCTGAGCGGACACGGTCGGATCTTGCAGTGCCCGTCACGTGCTCAAGAATTCTGTACACGCAAGATTTCAATGCAAGAAATATTCTCAACGATGTAATTAATTTTAAACTCAATACATTCATCAATAACCCTCAAGAGGAAACACATAATAATCGCTGTTTTGGGCATTGCACATGAAAGCCCATTGCCAAAATGTGACCTATTTTTGAAATATATTTTAGTTTTACTTCGAAGGCCACGGTGTGGTCGATAAAGTGTTGGAAGTTGTTGTGTTCTCCGTACTCGTGTACACCGTGACCAACGCAGCTTCGCCAAATTATTTGTTGAATCTTCTCAATCAAAAGAGCCACCCCCGAGACTCGGTTGAGCGGTGCGATCTTACAGTGGCCCCGTCGCGACACGCGCCAGACAATTTTGTACGCAAGCCGCAGCTTTCATTTCGTGTCCAGAGGGCAGAGACCTCAAACCTCGCCCCAGCGCGACGCCGCCACCCGCCCGCCCGCCCCGGTCTCCCAGAAAGGCCTCACTGTGGTGCAGCTTGAGGAGCTCGGGGAGGCCGCAGGTCAGGCCGCCGTAGAAGCTCACGGCCTCGTTCAGCGGCTCCGTGTCGGCCCTGGCATGCGCGGTAGCCGCTAGCCCCGCCGCCCGGATGGCGTTTCCTGCTTGGACCAGCGCGCTGCCCAGCGGGCCGAGCCCGCCACCTCCGGCGGCACCGGCGGCGGCGGGCGGACCCGGCAGCGTGGCCAGCGCTGAGAAGGTGGCGCCCAGCTGGTTTAGCGCCAGCGCCAGGCGCTCGTAGGAGCGGCGGCCACCGTCGCGCCACTGCGACACCGCCTGCCACGTGGCCTGGCGCAGCTCGGCTATGCTGCTCTCCGCGTTCACGTGGAACAGCTGTGAGCCGGGACAGAGAGCGAGGTGCGACGTTCTGGTCATTGTCCCTTCCGTCGTTACCGTCAACGTTACGCATCTCAATCTTGATTTTGATATTGGAGGAATTCGATGAGCTGTAAAGGTTTTGTTTGTTTTTGCAGATGTCCGGCACGGGGCGGGTCAGAAAGTTTCACCAACAAACAATAGAAAAACAATAGCGGTGGCAAGTATCGGAAAGGTAAAGCGGTGTCGGATGAGGGCCTCCCTCCCTCCGTTGTTGCCTTCCAGCACGGTCTCGCAAAGTCGTTTGTTTGAAATTACACAATCGGTCAACAGCTCAGTTTAACACGCAGTAGTCAGCTTTCACGACCAATGTTATCCATAAGAGGTTTTTTTGTTTTGGGTTACATCGCAAAAATATGAATGTGCATTAAAACACCGCCACCACCCGACACAGCCAATAAGCAAACCCACAACATTTACAATTCAAGTGCCATGACGTTTTCGCCGGTTTAGCAGGCGACAGCCAGATGAGGCTGGTTGTAATTAATCACATTCACTGCCGATGATTTTATCGAACATGAACGATTACTCAGGTTAACAAGATAAAAAAGGCCGCCTGGCTTGGCTTTCTGCTGCTGGTGCTACTGTGCGTGCGTGCGTCTACCAGAGGTCGCAAATGGGTTTTGATTCCTTACCCGTACCCGTACCCGGCCGCACCAGGGTCGCAAACGGGCACCCATACCCGGCCGTACCCGTAACCTACTCGTACCCGGCCGGATACGGGTAGGGTACGGGTATCGGGTACCTGATTGCGACCTCTGGGATGAAGCCATGTTGCAGGCGCGGGTGGGTTGATTCTAGGAACTTGAATTGTGAGAAGAGACGAGACGTTGGGAAATGAGTGACAAACGGTGACTCACCAGTGACTCACGGTCTACCCGTACCCGGCCGCACCAGGGTCGCAAACGGGTACCCGTACCCGGCCGGGTACGGGTAGCCGGGTATCGGGTAGGGTACGGGTATCGGGTACCCGGTTGCGACCTCTGGCGTCTACTTGCGCTGCGCGACCTTCATGGACTTGCCCAGCTCCTCCGCGTGCTGCAGGTCGGCGGAGCATCGAACGTCGACGCCGAGGTAGAAGCTGTGGCCCACGTCGCGGTCTCGCTCGGCGCGCCGCTTGCCGCCCTTCCACTCCTCCACGTTGTCGCCGCACGTCAAGAAGTGCCGCAAGACGTCGCACCTGCGGGCACGGTTTTATTTAACTCTAGATTTGAAGCCTTCGTGACTGCAAGGATTCATACGCTTAGGTTTTTTTCGGTAAAGTCACGTAGGTAAAAATAAATAATAATAAAATAGAAATAATAATAGAACTAAAGTAAATCACGACCTTTCGGAGGCAACACAAGTCTCGTGATTTATTATTTAAATTTGTATTATTATTTCTATTTTTATTATTAATTTTTTATTTAACTCACTTCGTCTGTTGTATCCTCAAAAAAGAATTATTGTAACTGAATTTGTACACACTTCCCAATGTGCTATCGACTGCAAACGTCGTATAGGTATGTCATACTGATGACAACACGATATTCTATCATAAAAAAAAAATCCAAAACATATTTTTAAACTTTTTTAACGCTTTTATTTAACTTTCTGTATGTGTTGTATCCAAAAATCTTGTAACTCAATTTCAACCGTATCCCCAATGTCGTATCGACTGCAAACTTCGTATAGCTATGTCATACTGATGACAATACTATATTCTATCATTGAAAATAAAAAATATCTATTTTTAAACAATCTTTTTAACGACTCTAATTGCCCACGCTCAACTGACGTTGCCTGTAAATCACCACGTGGTCCCTTACGTGACGGCAAGCCTCGGGGAGCCACGCCCAGGGGCGGGGGATGTGGAAGGAGGGGAGGGGCGATGGGGGAAGGGGGCAGGGGGAGGGGCAGCTCGGACAGTACATTTCATTAAAGCGTGTTTTTTTATAAATTATTTTTACATTTGTTATTATGAACTCACTCTGTTGTTGTAGCCTCAAATCTTGTAACTCAATTTTTACCCACTTCTTAATGTGGTATCGACTGCAAACTTGGTACACTTATGTCATACTGATGACAATACTATATTCTATCATAAAAATAAACATATTTTAAAATATTCTTTTTTTTATGTTATGTTTCGGCCTGGCTCTAATTGTCCACGTTCAACTGACGTTGGCTGTAATTGCCCACGGTCACTTACGTCATGGCAAGCTTCGGGGCCACTTCCTGCAATCGTCGAGTTCTTCCATTACTAGTAGAGTACATTTCATTAAAGCGTATTTTAGAAAAAAATGAGGGCCCCTTTATAACATAAGCCACAGGCCCCGCACCAGCTTCATCCGGCACTGCCACCACCGCTCCGTGTCTCACCCGGCGAGCGCGGGGTGGCCCGTGACGTGCTCCAGCCACAGCGAGAGCTCGCCCACGCGTCGCCGCACGCACTCGGGCGCGTAGCGCGCCGCGGCGGGCAGCGTCCCCGGCAGCCGCGGCACCACCACGGCGGGGAACTTCTCCTCGAGGCGCGCCCGCAGCCACGTGAACTGCTTGTAGCGGCGCCACACGGAAGAGCGGGCCGGCGAGTCGGCCGCTGCCGCCGCCGACGACGACGACGTGAGCTCGTAGGCCAGGTAGCTCTTGATGCCGCCGAACTTGCTGCGCTTGGAGGGAGCGCTGACGGCGCACGTGAAGCGCGCGGGGTCATCCAGCCACTCGGGCGTCCCGTGGGCTCCGCCGATCACGACGCAGCGGCCGAGGTCCGTCGCCGCCTGAAGATGAGATGCGGTGGTGGGGGGGATGTTGGGCCAAGTGAGAAGGCGAGAGACAAGGATAGCCTCATGAGCGAGAGTGACCGGGGCCAGAAACAATAACGCAAAGCGATAACGTAACAACGGAGCGTGGCCTTGAAGCGAATAGAAATCGGAGAGGAGGAGGAGAAAATGACCGAGCGGAAAGAACCTGCGGTCAAAACTGCCGCATCATCATCATCATCTTGACTTAAAGCTTTCGTGACTGCAGGAATTCATATTCCTGGGCCTTTCGGTAAAATCACGTAGATAGGTTCAACCTATTTACGTGACTTTACCGAAAGACGAAAGAACATCATCATCATCGCCACGCGTCTCACCTCTGTCGCTGCCGCACCATCACAATCCCTGACCCCATCGCCATTCCTGACCTTGGCTGCTACCCTCGTCCATCGTCCAGGTAGCGGCGGCGGCACATCGTCGCGATCGTTCGACCGCAGGAAGGTATCGGCCATGGCGCCCATGGCCGTCGTGCCCATCATCTCCACGTTCTGGTAGTGTGCGGAGGGGAGAGCGTCGTCGCCGCTGGAGAAGGAGGAGTCGCCGCTGTCGAACGAAGAAGCCACGGACGTGGGCGCTTTGAGCGAAGTTTGGTGGCAGAAGGAGACGGAGGAGTAGGCAATGGGAGGGCCCGGGCACTCGTACACGGTCGTTGTAGGGAGCTGCGCAGAGCGAACCGTACACGCAAGAGTGAGCAATGTCTACCTAGTACCCCAGATTCCTGCCCCGTGTACACCGATGGCGCTTGATAAGTGAACTTGCCGTCGCGCGAGTCGAACCAACCTAAATTGAGCCTCGTGTACAATATTCAACCTGCTGTTGGCAATGGTATGCCTGTTGGAGAGGGATTCGGGAGCATGTACGTGTCTGCACGTTGAACTTCTTACGCGCCGTACGTAGCCAACCGTGCTGCTGAACGGAGGTGTGGGGCAGAAGGACGACAACACGAACACACAAAAAGCTGTTCTAAAGCAGTGAGTTTGCCAATCTAGATGATGATTTAAAAGTGCATAGCTCCAGCAGAGGTCGCAAACGGGTTTTGATTCCTTACCCGTACCCGTACCCGGCCGCACCAGGGTCGCAAACGGGTACCCGTATCCGTACCCGGCCGTACCCGTACCCTACCCGTACCCAGCCGGGTACGGGTAGGGTACGGGTATCGGGTACCTGATTGCGACCTCTGGAATGAAGTCATGTTGCAGGCGTGGGTGGGTTGATTCTGGGAACTTGAATTGTGAGAAGAGACAAGACGTTGGGAAATGAGTGACAAATGGTTACTCACCAGTGACTCACGGCCTACCCGTACCCGTACCTGGCCGCACCAGGGTCGCAAATGGGTAGCCGGCTATCGGGTAGGGTACGGGTATCGGGTACCCGGTTGCGACCTCTGCCGGTGATTCCCTTGAGATTGACAGGCGGTGACGAAAGGCTTGGCGGGCGGGCTTGGAGGCGGTGTGTGTTCACTTCATAAACAGCGGCCGGTTTTTGTCACACACGTGGAAGGCATGAGAATTCAACATCCACGATAGAGGTTTTTTTTGTTTGTTAGATCACGTAAATATGAATGTTGAATAAATATGAATTCATTGCAGCAGCCCTCTTTGCCCACTTCAGCAATTGTTTCTTGCTGTGGTTGTCCCACCTGATGACGGACGCTTGTGTTGGGCCCGAAACGTCGTGATTTTTTTTATTTTATACCTACGTGACTTTACCGAAAGAACCAAAGGGTAAATATGAATGTGTCGTTAAACCCGTCACCACCCGACACACAGCCAATTAGTAAGGTTTGTCACGTGAGCAAAACATGCAAATTCGTTACTATTCTTGGTTCTTTCGGTAAAGTCACGTAGAAGGGAAATAATAAAATAATACCAATATAAAACAATAAAAATTCTCACGACGTTTAGACTGCAACACAAGCAATCATCATCAGGTGTGAAATCCACAGTAATACATTTCTATGAAGCCCTGCAGTCACGAAAGCTTTAAATTAAAAATCTAAATTTAATTCGTTACTAGTTGAGCACACCGGTGTGTGTTGGAGAGTGAGTGTTGTGGGTTTACTCTCCGACACACCGGTGTGCTGAACTAGTAACCAATTGGCAAACCTTACTAATTGGCGATGGCGGGTTTAACAACACATTCATATTTACTCGATCTCACCCAAAAAAAACCCTCTTAATGATAATATTGGTCACGAAAGCCTACTGCGTGTTTAACAACTCAACATTGTGGCGCACATGTTCAGCCGACGGGTGGAATTCTTGTCGCATGCATCGGGCCAAAGAGAAACGCCGTCGCGTTCGCACGGATTTCCCACGCAGTACTCACCGTATCGTAATGCTCATGATGAGCATCGTGGTGGAGGTGGTGGTGTCGTGGCGTTTGCTGCTGTGTCGTGTCCTCTGGGCTCGGGAGCAAGACCCCTGCCGGGCTCAAGTTGCGGTAGTTGACCAGGCTGTACATCATGGCCGGGCATTGTGGAAGAGCCGTTGCCTCGCTCTGCTCCGGATCTTCCTCGAAGGTGCTGAAGGCCTGCCTGGGGAGGTGGCCATCCGCTGTGGCGTTCCAAACATTCCGGGAGCTCTCTGCAGAACGCGAGTCCTTCGACATGCTGTCAGACAACAACAACAACAACAACGACAACACGTGCACACGCGCTTGTGAATAAACGCAGCGAACAGAAACCAAAAATCGCAGCGAAGAAGTGATTTTGACTGCTACTTTTATGGAACGAAAATCCCCACCACTTCCCCCCCCCCCCAAATTTTTTTTTTTGTACCCCGCAATTACTGCCAAAAGAGGATGCGGTTTCTGGTTTAAAATGGTAAAACAAGTTAAACAGCGACTTTTGAGCACCAAATTCACATTTGGGCGAAATTCAGAAGCCCTTCTCTTGAATGAGCACACAGTCGGCCACATGCTGGCGATGTGTGACCACACACACACACTGCATAGTGTGACCACACACACTCCCCACACACTTTAAATCGCGTGCATCCGAGCTTGCAGAGAGGAGGGCGCGATGTTGCGCGCGACGCAGACGTTGAACTCAAAAGAGAGCCGTCCATGCGAGTTCAGGAGCTGTGAGGGACGTTGCCTTTTACAGAGGAGTCTGCTTATCGAGAAGAATAAAAAATACAAATGTTTGCCCCAACAGCCTGTAACAGACTGTAGGGGCAAGTGCTGTTAGCGAGCAGCACCTATGAAGGCCGGCACGGCACACGAGGGGGTGGGTGGCCAACACCACGCCCGACCGCCTTTGTCTCCCCAGTGGCGATGTTTTTACACACCGCACCAGGTACTCATTTGAGGCTGAGTCGACCTAGGGGAGGCCCGGGAGCGATTCTGATCATCGTCATCGGTGTTGGCCGTGAGCGGGAATCGAACTCGTGTTGCCGGGTTCATAGCGCAGCGCAGCGCGCTAACCGCTACACTACCGTTCCCCACTACTGCACACACACACAATGTAACACACTCACAACAACAACCGCCATTCGCCACTAAGCGGTGGTGACGTCACTATCACGCTTGTGCCAGGCTATGTGCACCTTGAGGCCACTTGAAGTGTCGAACGCCCGCTGGCTGGAGGTCACGGGGCAGACCCAGCAGGTGCCACGGGTCGACTGACTGAGATGACCGAGATGACTGGATGATGCACCACCTATGCCCCCTACTGTGCTAACTTGTTGTGCTTTAGCCACCCGACGTTCCGCTCGTTGATGTGAGCGTCGCTCCTTCGCCCTCCGTTGTTGTTGGAGGGCGACTGCCTCCAACTACCCAGTAGCGTCCTTCACGAGTCTCCTCCTCCACAGAGGCCGATCTTGACACCGCTGGTACCAGTCATCGGCAAGTCCACTCAGCTCCACGTCCTCCTGTACCACATAACTCCATCTCTTCTCTAGCCCGTGCCGCGCCCGTTTAGCCCCCTCGATCCGGCCGAACAAAAGCTGTTTCGGCATGCGGTGGCTGGGCATGCGGGCTACATGGCCCAGCCAACGCAGCCTTGCCTTGCGGAGGAGCTCACCGATAGGACTTTGTCCAGATCTTTCGAGGATTTGTGAGCTCCTCACACAATCTAGCCTGGTTAACCCCAGGATTGATCGTAGGCAGGCCAGCCTAAATGTTTCTAACCGGCGAAGATGCTCCATTAGGGGGGGGTCCACGTTTCGCAATCGTAGAGAAGGGAGGGAATGACTGTGGCCGAGAAGACCCGAAGCTTCGTGCGGAGCGACAGACCAGGTAGCTTCCACCACAGCGTTACGCAACCGATGAAAAGACTTTGCCGCTCGACTGATTCGGAGTGAGACCTCTGCTGTTAAACCGGAGCCGGTCATGAGCACACTGCCCAGGTATGGGAAACTCTCCACTCTCTCCACAACACACACACGCACTGTTAACACACACACACACACAACCCTACCTGGGTTTCGCTGCCAAAGGTTTCGGCTGCACCGACTGCCTTTGACTTCCGAGACGGCGAGTTGTTGGCAGATCGTAGTGTGTGCGCGTGTGTGCGCGTGTGTGTGCGTGGGGGGGAGGGTGCGAGAGGGGGAACACTTCCAGGAAACCATGTATTGTTTGAGTCACGCGCGCTGGCACCGATAGCGAAGTGGCAGGAAAGCTGCCGCTTGATACTGCAACTGCCTCGAGCGTGCACGGCGGCAGCAGCAAGCGGGAAGTCGCGAACCGGTCGCGCGTGCAAACGCCGAAGGGACTGTGAAGTCGTGCCCAGCGATGCATAATCTGTCGTGTAGTAATAGGTTTTTACCCTTTCAACTGGTACAACAACTGACACCTTTATACAAGGCATCATGTTTGCAATAGCCACAACACAAGCAGTCGAAATGCAAACAAAAATAAACTCTGATGATGATCATGATATGCACTGTCCTTGAAGTTGATTGGTCCACAGCCGAGACAGCTTTTCTTAGAGCCTAGTCTCCATTGGTGTTGGACCAGATGACGCCAAAAGGCGTACAACTCAAAGATAGTGCACTATCAGAGTATTGAGAGCTCGGGGTAAGCATTTACACTATGAGACATCTCCTTTACCAGTGGCAAAATATAGTAATATGTTTTTACCGTTTCAACTGGTACAAAAACTGACACCTTTATACAAGCCATCATGTTTGCAATAACCACAACACAAGCAGTCAACATGCAAACAAAAATAAACAACAAATCTGTCGTGTTTAGTTTCCTGTCTATCCCCCCACAGAAGCCGTCGCTCCTTCGATTAACACGTACGGTGCGAAAGAAGTTTGACGTACCGTACGCATACAAAGAGGGGTGGGGCGTGGGTACGTGAATCGGTGGTGGGGAGGTAGGAAAAATTCGTTGACTGCGGTTGTGGGCATTACGCCATACACGCGTGTGATTATATAAATAATAATAATCAAGCAGGGCTGCGAAACACGTGCGGCTCGCCACCACAATGGCACTCGCAAGTCACTGGGCTTCAACGCCCGAATGTTTTCAGTTTTTCAGTTTTTTTCAGCTTTCATTTATTTGGTATAACCATGTGAGCCATTCGGCTCTTGAATCGGGTGCAACCGCAACAAACAAAAAAACAAAAACATGAACAAGAAAACATCTTAAAGTGATTATGTGACTATGCGCAAACAGAAAAATTCAGGAAAAAACTGCAAAGTCTTCCAGAAAAAGCACCGTACACCAACGCTGTGCAAAAATCCCAGTGGGATGCAAGTCCAACAACAACAACAACAACCACAAAACAACTTAGATTAAGACCATCAGTCTAACTCCGTACTACAACAAACAAACATGGCCAAACCAAAAAACGTTTTCGAAATCACCAAAATAAAGCCATAAAAGCAATGTAACAGTGATCGTACGAACTGTGACCGATATTTCACAATAAACGACATAAACAACATGCACCACCAAACCCTGCAGCCATAGCTGGCTGCATGAGCCACTCCACAACAGCAGGAGCATCAGTCGGAGTCTCAACATTTTTCAACGCACCTTTCGTGTTGTCATCACGGGAGGTCGTGGGGTCTCGGACGAATCACTCGAAGGAGCACAAAGCCACCGCCTCGCTTTTAATATTCAGCCCCCCTCGATTGAGGGGGGCTAAAAGCCTCCCCGTAGCATGCGCGTCGTGACTGCTCGTGTTGTTGTTGTTGTTCAGGCGACGTGAACCGTGGACCGATGCTATCACTGGGTCATTGCAAAGACTGACTCCCCAAGCAGTCGACGTCGACCCGATGCAGTCTGCTCAAGTGCCTTGAACTTCTTTCGCGCCGTACGTAGCCAACCGTGCCAATCGGTGGCCCGGGGGAAGAACAACAAACTAAAGGCAATAGGCGATTATAAACAAATCAGTTTTTTCTTTTAACCGAGATGATTTGAAAGTGCGTAGCTCCCAGTTGGTTTCCTCGTGTCGGAGGGAAGAACGTTCCAGACGGCCGCATTTATGGACGGCCCCTTAGATAATGTGGCGTCTTCTTGAGATCGTTCAGCGATATCATTTCCCACGGTGCACTCGAACAGCCAAGGCAGTTGGAGAATCAGGTCTGCAGCGGTTAGGGGCCGTCCATAAATGACGTCACGCACCTAGAGGGGGGGGGGG
>CM025638.2:1806281-1850918 GCA_014621495.2 Entosphenus tridentatus
TGTGTGAGAGAGTGTGTGTGTGAGCGTGTGTGGGGAGCGGTAGTGTAGCGGTTAGAGCGCTGCGCTATGAACCTGGCGACCCGGGTTCGATTCCCGCTCACGGCCAACACCGGTGACGATTATCTGATCCGGTCCTGGGCCTCCCCTAGGTCGACTCAGCCTGAAATGAGTACCTGGTGCGGTGTGTAAACATCGCCACTGGGGAGACAAAGGCGGTCGGGCGTGGTGCTGGCCACCCACCCTCTTGTGTGTACCGTTCCAGCCTTCATAGGTGCTCGCTAACAGCACTTGCCCCCACAGTCTGTTAAGGCTACACGGGGGATCTTTGTCTTGTGTGTCACGCTACGTGCAGGACGCGTGACAAGCTACGGGGTGTGTGTGAGCTCACTCCCAACGGGCATCGCGTTGGGCCTCAGGCCCCCCCCCATTCCCTCACGTGGTATCTTTTAATAAACATGAATGCACGCGTTGTCACAACGCATATCGCTATAAGCCCCCCCCATGCCAATCATCATCGCCTTCACACGCACAAGCCGAGGCAAGGCAGTTGCTGTTTTTTCAACTTTTTAAAAAACTTTTACCAAAGATTCCCATCCTCGGGACCACAAGACGCACATTGTCCGTTGTTTGCGTCTTCTAAACTGGTAGGTGTGTAAGATCAGATTTGTCTCTAACTTTATTGTGAACAAACACACGATTTGGGGTGAGTCTCATAAACTGGTGTGTGTGTGAGAGAAAGAGTCTATTTGTCTCACGATATCGTTCACACTCACACACACGAAGACCCCGTCACAGATTGTCCCTTGATGTTGAGCTTCTACTGCATTGCATCTAAGCGCCGCTGTCATTGACTGCTCGTCACGAATAATTTGACAAATTCACGCGAAAGCGTAAACGGTGATGCTGCTGCTGCTTCGTTAGGTGGGGTGTGCATAAGAACAAACAACAACAAAAACTTTTGATTTTAAAGCTTTCGTGACTGCAGGGATTCATCTTCTTGGTTCTTTCGGTAAAATCACGTAGAATTGAAATAATACAATTCTTTTGTCAAGGCGCTCTTCCCCCCTCCATCCCAGCTTAAATAGACGCTCCAAGCCTGGGGCGTGTCATTCAGACTCTGTCTTCTCGACAGACCTGTTCTCCACCTGAGGACGGCTGCTTGCGTTGTGGCCGAAACGTCGTGAGAATTATTTTATTATGTTTTATTTTTTATTATATTTTTGTTTCCATTCTACGTAACTTTACCGAAAGAACCAGGAAGAAGAAGAAAAAAAAAACAACAAAAACGTCAACACATCTGTCGAGGACACCGCGTGTTTGTGCGACCTTACAATAATAGGCGACGTTTTGGGCAATGGCTCTTCTCCGTAGCAACATTCTCTCGAGCAAAGTTCGCCTGCTGACGACTCGTGTGTGCCCACACGTAAGGAGGCGGTGGGCACAGCTGCGTAGTTGGAGTTTGTGGCGTCTCCCACTGTCGCCTCGTGGTCGCGTGGGTTTATTCTTTCCACATTCGGAATCGACATCAGAGTGTTTTGGCTGCTGTACATCTCCACGCGATGATGATGATGATGCTGCTGCTGGGACACTTCGTTGAGCTCTTCTTAGGCGTGGCCAAGTCGCTTCTGAAAAAAGAGCCTTACCTGGTAAAATTAGAAAAAAGTTGTTTCGTTTTAGTTCAACGTCTGAGTTACCAACACAGATCGATCGATCATTAACTTGGAACGCACAACCACCCGGAACATACTTGATGGTCGAGAGTTGTTAGCATTTGTTTCGCATGGAAATATTTGCTGGCAAGAAACCATTTCGTAGATGTTAGAGGAAACAACTCGTTTCGCCGCGTCTCCCTTTTAAAGACGCAACACCTTGGGAGGGAGGAGGGGGGGGCTGGCGGGCAAAGTCAGCGAAGCGTGAGGCCACAGCCTTCTTTGTTTCCCCGGGGGTAACAACAAAAAGCCTCCACGAGACAAAGCTCTCCCGTGCGTTGTTGTCTATTTTGGGAGAGGCATGGCCACACCACACCACCATCGTGGTCACACCATCACGATCACACCATCACGGCCACACCACCATCACGGTCACACCATCGACGCTGGCTCGCGCGCGCACACAATGGCCCCATTATTCTTCCGAGCTGCGTGATCACACACTCGCACAAAGATAAAGATCCCCCATATAGCCTTAACAAACTGTAGGGGCAAGTGCTGTTAGCGAGCACCTATGAAGGCCGGAACGGTACACGAGGGGGTGGGTGGCCAGCAACACGCCCGACCGCCTTTGTCTCCCCAGTGGCGATGTTTACACACCGCGCCAGGTACTCATTTGAGGCTCAGTCGACCCAGGGGAGGCCCAGGACCGGTTCAGATAATCGTCACTGGTGTTGGCCGTGAGCGGGAATACGAACCCGGGTCGCTAGGTTCATAGCGCAGCGCGCTAACCGCTACACTACCGCTCCCCACTCGCACACACACACACATTCACATACACACACTCGTACTCACACACACACTCACTCTCTCTCGTTCTCACTCTGTCTCGTTCTCACACCATTCGTCGCTCTCCTCCCACTCGTGCTCGTCTCCGTGAGCCCAGCTGATGTCTCGAGAACTGCCCAATGGGCCCGCGCGTGCCTGTCCTCACTTCTCCTAAGTCGCGCGCGCCGTGAGCGTGGCGGCTCAAGAAAAGTAGCGCAGCCCACGATTTGTGTAACGTGGAGAGACAATATGGAAGGAGGCGTTATTTAGATTGTGGTCTGGGCATATGGAGACCGAACGGAATTATTTATTTCAATTAATTTTCTCTGCGATTTTTTTTTATTGTTACGTGCATTTTTACTCGTTATTTATACATTCTTTTTTTTATTGTTATTTACGCATTCATTTTTTTTCATTCGCTCAGTAGTGGGGTTTTATTTTTGTATTTTTTGTACGGAACTGGACAATTGATGTGCAGCATTGTGGGAAGCAATTGCAATAACGACGCTATATAAAATGAAATTATTATTATTACTAAAAAACATTCTTCCGCAAAAAGCGGTGAATCACTCCTCTGATAAATCTCGCCTTTAGTTTTGACGAGCGCACCCTTTTCGTTGGCCGATGTTGTTGCAACAACGCAGAAGCGACCTTCCAACCAGACTCTGTTGGACCAGCCAGAGGGAGAGGCAGGGAGGAGGAGGAGTGAAGGACGGTCGGCCTTACGATGGGCGACAGCTCGGGCGAGTACGACTACCTCATCAAGATGCTGTCGTTGGGCGACTCGGGCGTTGGCAAGACCAGCGTCCTGGGCTGCTACGTCGATGGCAAATTTTCAACAAAGTTCATCTCGACCGTGGGAATCGATTTCCGCGAGAAGCGCGTGGTGAGTTCCCCATTGTCACGTGCACTGCCGTGTCCCACCCACCCCATTGCCGTGTCCCACCCACCCCATCGCCGTGTCCCACCCACCCCACTTCCGTGTCCCACCCACCCCACCGCCGTGTCCCACCCACCCCACCGCCGTGTCCCACCCACCCCACCGCCGTGTCCCACCCACCCCACCGCCGTGTCCCACCCACCCCACTGCCGTGTCCCACCCACCCCACTGCCATTGCTGTTTAAGGCAGGGCGAACTGGTCCATGACGAGAGCATCCTTTATATTCCCAGATCTTTAATCCCGGTGGGAAGGAGGGCCCGGCCGGGAATGCCCTGAATATTCACCTGCAGCTGTGGGACACCGCTGGGCAGGAGAGGTACCCCCCCACTCGCACCCCCATCTCGCCATCGCCTCTCGCTACCGAGCTCACGCTCGCTCGCATTCGCGCAGCGTTGCTGTGCGGCGACGCGTTCGAAGGGTTGCGCTCGCTACAAACAAAGCTCTCGCCACAAGTGAACCCCAATAACCTCGCCGGCTCGTCGAGGAGCGTGAACCATCATCACGCGAACTCCGGTCAACGCATCGTAGAGACATTTATTCATGCAGGGCAAATCTGGATTCACTTTGGCACCATTGAGTCTCACAAGCAGGGTGTGATCTGTTAAACCATCCACAAATTATATGCTAATGTAATGAAAACTACAAATGTGGCACAATAAACAGAAAACAAAACTAAATATATATATTTTAATATGATATTCATTTTACCAGCTAAGGCCCAATGAGCTACGTAGCTATTTTTTTCAGAAGCGACCTGGCCACAAATGACAGCTCAACGAAGTGGCTTATCACGTGGACATTTATAGCAGCCAAATACTCCAAACACGTGACGTTGATTCTAAATGTGGACGTGAGACATGGCCGGGGAATCAAATCGTCAGGTCGGCTGAGTTGAACTAAACAATGTTAATCTATTTTTACATTGACCAGGTAAGGCTCGCTGAGCTATGTGGGAGCTCTTCTTTCAAAGGCGTGTTTCTAAAGGTGGAGAGAAAGACCGGAGGACCCGGAGAAAAATCCATGAGACCACGGGGAGAGAGAGAGAGACACGCAAACTACAAATATACAGCAGGTGTAAGGGTCGGGATCGAACCCACGACCTACTACATACCAGTCGAGGTAGTTAACATCTCCTAGCCACCGTGATAATGATGAGAGAGAGAGACACGCAAACCCCAAATATACAGCAGGTGTCAAGGTCGGGATCGAACTCACGATCCCCTGCACACCAGGCGAGGTAGTTAACATCTCACCACCACGGCACCCCAATCATCACAATCAGCAGCCATGATCAATCCACTGCTGTGTGAAGGCCTCCCCAAGTTATTGCCACCTCTATGGATCCTGCAAAGTAACAATCCACCTCGAGCCTGCAACGAACCGATTCTATCGCTCCGATCTCCGTGGTGGGGCCATCGTCCAAGGTAAAGACAAAAAAAAAATGTGCTCCCTTCCTACGAATGAGATACATTTGTCCAGAAGAAGCCGCTGTGTTAATGCTCCAGCGTTATTTAATTCTCGATACAGAACACAAACTAGAGATATCTGTATATAACTCGTGTGCCGACTGGATCTGCAATTGGTCTCGGTTAGACGAAGTGTGAGAGGGATGTTGATGTGCGCTTGGCAGGGAGTGTGGTCGCGTGTGTGTGTGGTTATCTTCTGTGGTCGTGTCTGTGCGTGTGGTGGGGAACGGTCTTGTAGGGGTTAGCGGGGACTGCCTTACGAAACCGGCGACCCGACTTCGATTCCCGCTCACAGCCAACACCCAGTGACGCTTATCTGAACCGGTCATGGGCCTCCCTCTAGGTCGACTCAGCCTCAGATGAGTACCTGTTGCGGTGTGTAAAAACATGGCCAACTCGAGAGACAAAGGCGGCCGGGCGTGGTGCTGGTCACCTACCCCCTCGTGTGCCGTGCCGGCCTTCATAGGTGCTGCTCGCTAACAACACTTGCCCCAGCAGTCTGTTACAGGCTACACGGGGAATCTTTGTCTTTTGAGCGGTAGTGCAGTGGTTGACCTTAGTTCGATATCCCACTCACGGTTAACATTCGTGAAAAATATCTGAACCGGTCATGGGCCTCCCTTAGGTCAACTCAGCCTTAAATTGAGAAATCCATCAGCATCTGGGACACAAAGGCGGCCGGGCACGGTGCTTGCCATCCTCCGCCCGTGAGTGCACTCGGTTGGCTTTTGTAGGTGCTCCCAACTGGCACGTGCCCCACAACAATTTGTTAAAGGCTCCACGTGGGGCCTCTTTTGTCTTTGTTTTCTGCGCAGATTCCGGAGTTTGACCAACGCGTTCTTCCGCGACGCCATGGGCTTCTTTGTGTTCTTTGACATCACGGACGAGCAGAGCTTTGTGAACGTGCGTCACTGGATGGGTGAGTGACTTTTACGAATCTAACAAAAACGAAACATCTATTTACGGTATACTCGATTATCCGCATGCGGTTTATTCGATTTTCGGATAAACCACGCATCTGAGATTTTGACATAAATGAATAACTCATGGATTTTTCCTTAAAACCAAAATAATAATCTAAAAACAGTAATACATTGTTATTCCTGGAAATGTTTATTACAAGTCACGTGCTTAAACTGAACAAATGCGTGCTCCGGTTAATCCAAAATCCACGTGATCGCCTCTACAATGCAGTAGTTGCAATAACCTTACAACGGTGGGGTGGAGTTTGATTGATGTTGATTGACGTGGATCTGCTATCATCCACTCGGTGGGCCAAGTCTTCTGCACACGAGCAGGAAAGTGTTATCACTGAGCACGTGCATTGATAAATAAATTCCTAACTACAATTTTTTTTTTCATTAACAAACATTTTTTTCTACTCTTAAACACAATTTATGTTAGTGGTTTTTGGCATAGAGATCCGTGGAAAATGGATATTTTTGGATGATCCGCGATTTTGAATTCTCCGCTGCTGTCTTCCCCGACGTGAGCACGGATCATCGAGATTCTACTGCATTAGTTTTATATACGTAGTGTCATCGTAGTTCACGCAAATTGCATCTCACGTTCGCCGAGGAACCACAGATCAAGCTGAGGAGCTGCCAGGAGGTGATCCGGCACCACCGACAATTGCGCTGCAGTTCTCTGCACATTAAGATGTTTTCAGCCGATGTTGGTGGAAACCGGAACACCCAGAGAAATCCCACGCATGCGAGGGAGCAACACTCTATCCCATAAAGAAGACGCAGACGGTATCGGTCCACATTGTCCGCACTGCATTCCGCTGGCAAGCCAAGGGTATGGCACTTCCTCGACGCCCACGGGAAGGGAGTCTCGCAACATTTTGTCATCATCTGAGCGGTGATCCACCGACCCTCGCCGCTGCTGCCCCCACAGTGTCGTATTACCGGGCAACCACGTGCATAGCCACCACCTCCGCCACCCAGCACGCCTCCCAACTCGCCTCCCAACTCGCACCTGGGCTGCAAGTGAGCTCCGCTGACTTGAGAATATTTCGTGTGACGATGCTTCTTCAGCGTGACCGCAGATGGGCCTCTCTCGCCATCTCGGTCAACGAACGGTCACCGTGTCTCGGTGACGCGCGACAGATCTCGTCTACGGGCGGGCAGCGAGAGATTTTGGTTGCAGGGACCGAACTGCGAATTCGGCGTGAGAGCGTCTTCCGCTGGCTGACGTGATGCTGACCGGGCGATGCGGCCACCCCTCTGCCTTTGTGCGTGTGTGTGCGTGCATGTGCGTGCGTGCGTGCGTGCGTGCGCGCGCGCGTGTGTGTGCGTGCGTGTGTGCGTGCGTGTGTGCGTGCGTGCGTGTGTGCGTGTGTGTGTGCGCGCGCGGGGGAAGGACAGACCAGCTGCAGCACCACGCGTACTGCCCCAACCCGGACGTGGTGCTGTGCGGAAACAAGGCCGACCTGACGGAGCAGCGCGCCGTCGGCGAGGACGACGCGCTGTCGCTCGCGGGCGAGTACGGGTGAGCGCGGCACCGGCCTCGACATCGGATGCCGTTTCTGCGGCCGTCTGGAATGCCCCCTTGCGACATTAGGAAGGCGCCGGAGCTGTGCGCTTTTAAATCATGTAGATCAACAAACTCCTTTCTTTAGAACTGTTTGTTGTCCTCCCCCCGCACCTCCGATTAGCTCGGTTGGCCACGTACGGTGCGAAAGAAGTTCAATGCACGTACATCCTCGCCACCTAGAGGCGTGTTGGGCGAAGGCAAAGGCGCAGTCCCTGCATTTGCTCGCTCACGCCACTGCTGGCAGAAAGGGCCTTCGCTAGAGGGAGCTCTAGGGAGCCCCTCTGCCAGAGGTTATTTGGTCTACTCTTCCACGCTGGCCAGACGTTGTGGAGCAGGTGGGAGTCTCCACACTTTACTTCACCACACGTGACCTGCATCACTTCTTTAGAACTGCCTTTTGTGTTTCTTGTCCTTCCCCCCCCCCCAAATAAGAAAATAGTTCAACATACCTACTGCTGATCGGCTAACTGTATCGCTGGGTGGATGGAGGCGGAGGTGGGGGGAAGGGGAGATTTCGAGAAACTTGACACATCGTTTCAACTGCGGCACCGAGACACGGAGTCAAAACCGGCGACCTCAGTGCGCTGACCATCGCACCACGGCAGCGCTCTGGAGGGATACCTGAAGTTTCATGACGAATGTAGACACACCTGCCTAAATCCGACGCAAGCTTGAGGCTGGACAAACCACTTCAAAGTGACGCCACCACAGGGCACTCTCTCTCTGGTGATGTCACCGCATTCGCCCGAGGGCGGCGTGGGCTGCGCAGTTCCAAATTCAAATGAAGTCGTGGGCCCTCTCCTGATGGCCCACGACTTCATTTCATACGAGTCGCGGCCCGTTGCGGCGCTACGCCTCGATACGTCGAAAGAACGCCGAGACGCTCGCGCGTCCCGAGATTCGGCGGTGAACGGGACGCGGGAAAGGGGTTAAGAAACCGGTTGCGCAGCTGGCGACAGAGGCGTCCGCATACAGGCAACTCCGTTGCGTGCAACAACACACCGCTCGGGTGCGGAACCGGCTCAACGCTCGACACCCTTGCGTGTGCGTGCCTGTGCCTGTGCGTGCGTGTGGCTGCGTGTGTGTGCCTGCGTGTGTGTGTGTGCGTGTGTGTGTGTGCCTGCGTGTGTGTGCCTGCGTGTGTGTGCCTGCATGTGTGTGTGCGTGCCTGTGCCTGTGCGTGCGTGTGGCTGCGTGTGTGTGCCTGCGTGTGTGTGTGTGCGTGTGTGTGTGTGCCTGCGTGTGTGTGCCTGCATGTGTGTGCCTGTGTGTGTGTGCGTGCGTGTGCCTGCGTGTGTGTGCGTGCGTGTGCCTGCGTGTGTGCGTGTGGCTGCACGTGTGTGTGCCTGCGTGTGCGTGCGTGTGCCTGCGTGTACCTGCGTTTACCTGCGTGTGTGTGTGTGCCTGCATGTGTGTGTGTGCCTGCCTGCGTGTGTGTGTGTGCCTGCATGCGTGTGTGTGCCTGCGCGTGCGTGCGCCTGCGCGCGCTCTCAGGATGCCGTACGTGGAGACGAGCGCGGCGACGGGGGAGAACGTGGCGCGTGCCGTCGAGCTGCTGCTGGAGCGCGTGATGCGTCGCGTGCAGCTCGGCCACGAGCACGCCTGGATCCCCGACTGGGCCGTGGGGGCGGCTCCCCCGAAACCCCGGAGGTCGCTCTCGCGCGACGACGGCGGCGGAGGAGGAGAGGGGGCCGGCAGCAACTCGTGCGGATGCTGACAAGGGGGGTGGCGGGGGGAACGACACGACACCCGGCGCATCTCCCGAGACGCGCCGGGGGGGTGTCGTTCGCTCCCCGTAGCTCCGTGGCGGAATCATCGGAGGGGGGGGGTGCCCCTCTAATCGTGCTCGTGTCAACAGGAAGGGGATACTTTATTAGCTGCTTCTCACTCATCGAGGGGGGTCGGCTGCTCGGTGCCCACGTGATCGCTCCCACGTGCTTTTGAGTGATAAGAACAGGGGACACGTTATGCGTCTTGACCCTCCCCCCCACTTCCCCAATTCTCAGAATCATCCATCTTTATTTATTGCTGGAGGAATTCGATGAGACGTAATCTTTTTTCACAGATGTCCAGTAAGAGGTGGGGGAGGGGCGTTTGGTCAGAAAGTTACAACGAACAATTACGAAAGCACGCCAGGAGTGCAAATTTAAGCTTAAACTAATTTTATTTTTAGCCTCATTCCGGACGATGGACTTTTGATCGGCAGCTGTCACCTCGATCGGTACTCTTTGCCAGCCGCGTTATGGGACCGTTTGCTGCGTTCTACGTATCCGCAAATGTTTTAAAATATCCTGGCAGACGTTGGGGACGTTACCCAATGTAATCAAACGTGTATTTTGTTTTTACGTAATCGTTGCGTGTAGCTCCAACACTGTGTCCAACCTCCCCCCCCCACCCCGTCTCTCTCTCAAGGGGAACCTTGGGCAGTCACTCAGGCATGTGTACAACAACGAGAGACGATGACTTTAGTCCCCATCCTCATTTCCATTGGCGGGGTGGGGATGCTGGGATATGACTGTAAATTGCACACCACATTGTTTTACACCACCCCCAATCTAGAGCAGGGGAATACCGGATGAAAAAGAAATGTGCGAAAAAAATCGGCGAGCAGCCTGGGAAGCATTACTCTCACCACGATGATTGTTCATCTCGGTAGCCACCCAGAGCTCAAACCCAGATCCTCTGCATCGTGACCCTCCTGCTCAGACGCCGGGAGTGGCGTTCTTCCGCGTGTCTCCAGCTGCCAGCGAGCTCAAGGTGCCGTTCTAGAAAATCGAGTTCGTTTATGAAGTAATTTTTTAGGGCCGCTGGCCACGATTGGGTAAAAAAAAAAAACTTGAGCCCACTTTTTCACTCCAGGCAACTGGAGCGCAAGGGCTACGAGTAATGAGTGCACCAGTATCTCACGCCGTTATGATTATCATCACAGCACAGGTCAAACACGCGGGCTAAGTGCATCACAGGACGGTATCACCTGCAGTTTCACAGGAGGGGGAGGGGTTGGAGTAGCTCTAAGATTCCCAGTTGGCTGTCTTTTTAGAATAAAATGTGTTTTTACAAACGTTTACTGCAAAGCGAATGGCGTACAGTATTTTTATATGCATGTACCGTAACTTCTTTTACACCATACACAGCCAACCATGCTCATCGGAGGTGGGGATAATAAACTAAAACACAATAAGCAGTTGTAAAGAAATGTGTCTTCCCCATCTAGAGTTTGAAGTGCATAGCTCCAATGGCTTCCTAAAAATCGAACGACGAGCGTTCCAGACGGCAGCAGAAGCACATCTGAAAATGTGATGTGATGTGCAGTTCGATGGACAGCAGCCAAAAGCCGCTGCGAGGATGACCGGAGTTCACGCGACGGTTTGCCCTCCTTGGTGTTTGCCTTCAGTACTCACCAGGGTGGCCACCTGGCTTCAACCGCAACCCGCCACGACTCGCATTGGTCCGAGCCAACACCACCGGTGGCTTCTGGTTCTCTAGCGATCTCTACCGCCCCCAAAAAAAGACAACCAATCAAACACGCATATTTGCACTGCGGCTTCCTGTTCGCGCAACCAAAATGCCAGCACGGAAACGGCGAGACAGGGCTTCAGTGCAGCAGCAGCGTGGGGCTTGAGGGCACCACTCGTGGCAGGAAGGGAACGAGATTATTTTTTCTTTGGTCAGCCCACCAAGCTATGCGAGGTGTCTGTCAGAAACGACGCGGCGATTACAAATGATAGCTCAACGAAGCGGCTTTACACCGTGTGGAAATTTACAGCAGCCAAATACACTAAAGGCAGGTTTCTAAATGCGGAGGGAAAAACTGGAAAAATCCACACGACCACGGAGAAAACGCAGACTCCAAATATACAGCAGGCGTCAGAATTGATCCCACGACCCCTGCATGCCAGGCAAAGGAGTTAACATCGCACCACTGCTGCGAGTGGGGAGGTGTCGAGTAAACCAGCCGCTACTGGTTGGCAACTAGGGCCAGCTTTGGCAGAGTTGCTGGAATCCCACTACAAATTGCCGGGTACCCAGAGCACAAAGTCGCAACCGAGTGGTAGAGTACATGGCCTCCAGGAAGCAAGCACGAGGCGTCGCCAGCTCGTGGTGCCGAGGGTTCCAGCGGCAAGTGGTGGCGGCCCACTCGCCTTCGCACGCAAAACAAAGAGTAATGAAGCCTTATGGGAGGCCCAAAGTACTCTAAGACTTAGGTTTGGCTTCATCCTGTGAATCGTTATCGTTTAACATGCGGATCAACTGGGAGTGCCCAGAGAAACCATAGAAAGGACATAGCAGAGCCTTACAGATACGTTAAAATCAACTTCCAACAAATTTGGGCGCTTCACAAATTCACAGAATCCATCAACGCGTGCTTTCAGAGCCCGGGGATTGCACCGTATGAAGCTAACCGTGCTACCTCCGAGGTACAGATTGCAGGCACGAAGCCAACAGGAAGCTGGTCTTCCCCAGGGCCACCACAAGGAAAGACAGGCAGAAGGTGGACGTGGATTGAAAGTCACGGAGACTTTAGGATAGGAGGCAAATGGTATGGGGGGGGAAGCAGAGGCTAAGCAAAATGCGACTCGCGAAAGTTGGGCCATCAGGGAACCAACTCGAGCCAAGCCGCGTGGATTGTGAAACCGAGGCGGGTGGGAGGGAGGAGTGGGGGGAGGGGGGGACCACGTGATGATGAAACTCGATGGAGCAATGAAATTAGTGTGGGGGGGGGGGGCATAGAAAGTCGGAAGTCCCGATGAAAACCCTGGCTCGGACATCGGTTTGGAGCACGCCAAGTTGTCGGTAGGGCCCCACTGTGCTCATGGACCGGTGGCGGAGGCGTTACAGGCGGCAGGCAACGTGGTATCAGAGCCAAGCCAGGGTCACACTGGTCTGCCCCGACTGCTCTTACAATCGGGTAGTGGACCTTGTTATTGTTAGTTGCGGCAGTTACAGGGATTTTTTTTAAACGTTCAGATTTCATTGTCAAGCATGTTGAACTTCTTTCGCACCGTACGTAGACACGTGTAAATCGCGGGGGGGTGAACACAAACGCTGAGAGGCTTGGGGTAACCAATGCAAACTGGGTGTGGATTTAGTTTCAGAAAAAGGTGGCCGAAGTTTAATTTGGATGTGGCTTCTACCACCACAAGGTCGACTGAAATGACACCAGGTACCACATTAAACACCAGGCGGCATGAAAAACGAAATAGCGCTTTATTTTATACCAACGGCTTAAACAGTTCATAAGTCAACACCGTTAAATTCCCCACAAACGTTGGTTTGCACATCTATGATCAAGCACAAGATTAAACAAACCGAGCATAAATACAACAAAATTACAAAGACCCAAAGACCCGAGGTTATAATTGGCAAAATACAACTTGTGGGTAATGACGCAGGCGGACACTACCGGAAACCTTTACAGGTGACAGCTTTGTAGTTTTCTGCACAGCATTAAAGTCAAAGCTCTTAAAAAAGACACGCACTGCGATGCACGGCTGGGAAACTTTGTAAACCCCTCCCAACATTGTCAAGTTCACGGCGAATTATTACGGACAATGAAGAAAGGCGTCTTCTGTGGGGGTGGGCTAAGGAGGGTTGCACATTTCATAACCAAGTACCCAACATGCACAAAGAGGTGGGTTTGAACCAAATAGTTTTTTGCACCCGAGGAATTTAAACGTTTTCGACATTTCAGAACGGAGGCAGCAAGACGGAACAGAAGATGGGCGAGGGATAAAAGCAGCTGAACGCCACGTGTGCAACACCGTGATGGAGAGGGGGTGGGGGCACTGCACGAAATATTTCAGGGATGGACGAAAAACTGAGTAGGGGGGAGTATTTAAAAATGGCATCATTACCAGAAACGGGACAATAAGAGACGATTCGATGCTGATGGGGGGGGGGGGTCACTTGTCATCCGTCTCGGGTTCTGGCTCGCTGCCTGGAACTGAAAAAACGCAAACAAAAATAAAAAAAGAGTCTCCGTTTAACATTTCAACATCGAAGCAGCAGGAAGTCAAGACGCTACGCGTCTTACCCCCCCCCACGAGAAACAATTAGCCATCGATATTACAAGTGAGAGATTACTCGTAAAAGACGCGCTAGCAAGTAAACGTTACTTAAAACTCGTTCCAGTTTGTTTGTAACTGAAATTAAATACATTTGTGACTCCCCCCCCACCCACACCCAATTTAGAAGATACAGGCCAATTTGTTTCAAAAACATGGGAGTAATCCAGGGAAGACGGTAATCTCCAACTTGACCTACATCAATGTAATATGGTTCCAAGTGTGACAAGGTGATGCCTTGCATCCAAACGTCATGTTTTGACAATTCGTCAGAAGAATGTTGGGCAACTGTTGGAATCGAACTCACAACCTATATTACGGCTAAGGCTATTCAGTCGGACACACGTATGCGTTAACAATGCAACTTGTTCAGTGTATAT
Organism: Entosphenus tridentatus; assembly: GCA_014621495.2. Taxonomy (NCBI): domain Eukaryota; kingdom Metazoa; phylum Chordata; class Hyperoartia; order Petromyzontiformes; family Petromyzontidae; genus Entosphenus; species Entosphenus tridentatus. The sequence continues at coordinate 1,820,149 of CM025638.2, forward strand.
CCAGCCAGGGACCACACGATTCAATCAGGCCAACCTATTGAAATGTATTTCTCTTGCAGTTTATTTATACGTTGAATGGTGGTGGTGTTGAAGTTCCGGCCAAGGTGCAATGCACAATCAGTAGGATCCTTGTAGAGTCCATCCAGCATGGGGTTAAATCGCACGTGGTCACGCCACCGAACCAAAAACCAGGTGGGCAGGATAGTTCAGTAGTCCTTTCAGCAGAAAAGTTGTTATTTTAACCAAATCTTATTACAAGTTGCGCAAGGTGGGCGTTATCCACGCCATCCCCACCATCACAAGGATGTTGGTTGAATTCAGCAACAGACCTACACACGAGAGTCGACCACTTAACCATTGGGATGGCGGGAGGCAAAAACAACATTGGACCAAATGACACTAGAAAACAAATAATCATGCGCAGCAGGGAAGCGAACGTGCAATTGTGGATCTGTGCCGTTGCGGCAATGCCACCACTACCGGGGAGGTCCTTGGCTCACGACTGGAAGTTGGGGAAGGTGAGTAAAGGGTGCCCCCGTCTGACCAGATCACCCAGAACACAATTGCACCAGATCCAATCAGAGAAGCCAAGCTGGGTGTGAGCCAGGATAGTGTTCGGGATTGTCAACCACTCGTGCATTGCAACGTCGTGCCGTTCTAGGCTCCGCCTTCACACCCCTCCCTCCCCACAGACCAGCGTGGTGAAGTATGGTCAAATAAACCAGGGGATATGCATGGCGTAGAGGGGGGGGGGGGGGGCGCATGCAGCAGTGGAAGGGGGCTGTTGCATGCTCACAAAGGGAAGGAAAGTCACGAACCTGCCATCGCGTCCATGAACTCTGTCTTGTCGTCATGCAGCGTCTCGCAGTCGCTCAGCGCCTCGCTGTCCACGAACTCGTCACTGTCCAGAGTCTCCGATGTGCTCACCTGGGGAGAGCCGACGAGTCACATGGGGTTCCCTCCTCACGCCAAGGGCAGCAGTGCTCCTGACAACCCCCCTCCAGAACAATCACGGTTGGCTGTGACGTGCCAAAGGAAGTCCGTAGCATTTTAATGAACCCTATTCTGCATGGGTTTCCTGCCAACTCTCATTAGCTAAAAAAAACTAATTTTAAACGGCAACTGGTATTTGGGCTAAATATTTGCGAGGCTGAAAAATTACAAGCTACTCAATTTGCATTAGACACAGTAACGTTGCCCCCTGCTGAAAAAAACTTGGCAAGACCCCTCTAGGAAAAAGAATGCGTCGAGACTCAGGAGGAGGCGAGGCTTTCCTGGGGGAGGGGGGTTAAGGTGGCATCGTAATAAAAAACACATTTTTTTTGAAAGTACCACGTAGCTTGGGTCATCAAAGCTGTTTTCATCGGGGATGTCGTCCCCCATGAGGGTGCTCAGGTTGGCTTTTCGAAGCTCCTTCTCGTCGTCCTCATCCTCGGAGCTGGTGTTCTGCACGATCGTCGAGCCCTGAGACTCGTTCAGCTCCAGGCTGGCCGGCGCGGCCCTCTCGGCGATGGTTTTGGACGCCTGTCCCTGCAGCGGCGCGGAGGGCTTAACAAGGTCGGCGCGCAGCGATGCCAAGCAGTTGGAGCGCACGAATGCGTCAACGCGATGGATTTTAGAGTTTGTCCGAGCTATTGCCAGCGACGAAACATTAGGTCACACCTGCAACGCTGGGTGGAATCTATTGGTGCACCCAAGAACGCGCGAAAATTTAAAAGCAGAATTGAAAGCCTTCCACAGATTTTCGTGGACTTGAGATGAGGCCCAAATCGAAGCCGCCGGGGTCACAAAAGCTTAAAAATGGCATTTCGGTCAACTTGACACATCCCGCATAGGTCACCCATCAATCGTCCTTCTGACGTCAGGCAACGTTTTCAATCAAATGGGGTATTTGCATCAGCAGGTGCACCGGACGTCCATGCCTTTGAATCAGACATTGTCTTTGACCAAACGATGCGAGGGTGGCAGTGGTAACACCATCATGCCTCACTACAATGGCCTGGGTTCAATTTCAAATTCTGGGTAACTGTGCAGCTTTGCAAAAAAAAATCCTCCTGTTCTACATGGCTTTCTTTCGGGTTCCGATTTACTCCCAACAAAATAAATAAAAAGTGTTGGCTCAACTTTGAAACAAATACCTAAAAGTTACTGAATTATGATAAATTAGCATCACCCAACTGATAAAGTGCCAAATAATCTTAAGATATTCCCATGTAAAAAAAACAAAAGTAAAAAATGAAAGTTCAGAGAGCACAGACGACCCAATGGAATGCTTGGTCCTTTGCGGTCTGCAATTCCTACTGGAGTGTCAGGTCACAGCAGTGCAACTTGTCAGGAACAAAATCAAAGAACGTCCCCCCCCAATGGGATCTCTTCCCAAGCAAACTGTATACAGCGTCCAGATGTGTCGCAACGTGGCAACTATTTGACAGAGACTTAAATCAAAAACCATTCGGGGAAGCTGCATTGGCAGTGGTGCAGAACAACAAGCGCATATTCGTCAATATCACTGCCAGACGGCAGAACCGACGAATTGCCAAAATGTGGACCTGCAATCCAGCACCGTGGAGACAGCGAGGGCTGTGGATGGCACAAACAGTTGCAAAATTTTCCTTCCGGTGCGAGTCGAGGAGGGTCCCATACCCTGGCTCGCCAGAAGGCGGTAAATACACAAGCGGACTTAAATCGACGTCAGTTTCCCCTCTTGCACGGGAGAATAGACCAGCGTGGTGGACACTGGGACGGCGATTCAAAAGACTTCAAGAGGCGTAGTGGGGGCACTCGCTCCGTACCAACGATCGTCAGCCGAAAGCCACCGGGGCAGGCAGCCTCAAACCCCTTCGGACCAAACCACAAAAGCTAAAAACCCAGCTTCTTCTTACCACAGAAGGGAGGAGATCTTCATCTTCGAAGCCGCTCGCGCCAGAGAGGTCACCCTCCTCTCCACTGGCGTCTCTCGCGTCCTCGTCGATCTGGAGCAGCTCGGATTGCTTGCGCTTGCTCCCCTTCCCGTCCTGCTTGTTGGGCGACTTGCCCAAGTCTGCAGATCGCGCAGACACCATGGGGGGTAGGGGTGAGGGGGACGGATAAGTGAAGCACAAGTGGCCGCAATAAAGACGGAAATAAAATTGGAGGTGCGTGGGAAGGACAAACTATGAAAAAAATCGAGGCAGTTCTGCATTGAGGTTTGTCCTTCCCCCACATCGAAGTGACGTGACTCTCCAGGAGTTACAAACTGCGCCTACTTGGCTACAAGAGTCTCCACAGATCGGCTCAGCCCCTCCTTGCCGAGCGGTGCTGGCCTCCATGGACCCCGATGGACACCGTCTACGAGCCGCAGCCCACGGAGATTCTGCCGCGGCTGCCGTTAAGTGAACTCAAAACCTTGTGCAGCAGGGCCCAAAAGCCTGGACTTTGCCTTCCCCCTGTGCGTCACGGGTTGCCTCTGGGGTTCCCCATGTCTTCCTATAGCTCAACCCCCGTAACGTGACTGGTATTGGCCCAAAACATTGCCGAAACATGGGCTGCAAAAGGAACCGATTTGGAAGAACACTTCGCAATCGCACATCTACCTGTAAAAGAAAAACGTGGCAGGATCTCACCGAAAAAAAAGTCACCCGAGGCTCGTTCTTGGGTAAAACGGATCATAAAAGAAGAGTTCCGAGACCGTGGTGGCTCTCCTGGCTAAAGCAAGTCACAAGGGCACCACGGTGGTGAGATGTTAACTACCCTCGCCTGGCGTACAGGAGGTCGTGGGTTCAATCCTGATGAAGCCCGTTGTGTTTTTTTGGCGTTTGCGCGTCTGTGGTAGTGTGGCTCCGTCGGGTTCCTCCGGTTCCACCGGTTCCTCCCCCCCCCACCACCACATTTAAACAATCAACATGCATTGAGTGTATTTGGCTGCAATAAATGTCCACAAGCCACACTTGGTTGAGCTATCATGCGGCCAGGTCGCTTCTACAAAGCAACTATTAAGCTCGGTGTGGTCCATACCCTGGTAGGACATTTTTTAAAGTTCAATTTAGCTTCAAGTACAAAGCAAAACAGAGACGTCACTCGCCTCGGCTGTAGAGCAGCGGCGTGCCAAACGAGGCCACGCTTGGTATCCCGACGACCGAGCGCACGAGGCCCTCTGGCAGCACGCGGCTCAGAATCCGCTCGACGTTGGAGAGGCGCTTGCGGCCCTCGCGGTAGCGCCGCTCCAGGGGGCTCGGTCGCCTGCAGGGAGCTGCGGGGACCACGTCGAGGGCCACCAGGTCCATGAACCAGAGCAGCAGGCCGCAGATCTGCTCCAGGAGGGCACCCTGTGCCACAACATCGAACGCTCGTTGTGGTCGGTCAGAAACTCCGCGTGGTACCTGTGTTGTGGTGTTGTGACCCCCTCGCCCACGACTGTGGGTGGCCGTCGAACGGACGACTTAGCCACCGCGTCGTGCGCTTTAAGATGCGCGCGTGGCCGTCTGGAACTCGTCCTTCAGATATTAGAAAGCCACTGGAGCTATGCGCTGTTAAATCCAGATTGACAACTTATTTTTACGCCAAGTTTGCCGTCCTTCGGCCCGAACCTCAAATTAGTACGATTTGCGACACGATGCGAAAGAAGTTCAACAATACATGGTTGATATTTTCAAGGCAGGCCAACGAATTTCATTTTTCTGTTGCTTCATAAACCACACAGCGCTGAACATCGTCTAACGGAGTGCGGTCCAGGACAGCAATGGTCTGCTTGCTGCTACACGCTCCAAGCGCACGGTCGTGCGGTTCATAAGAACGAGACGCCAAGTAGCAGAGATAATTTAGGTACAAATATCTTCCAGACGCTCGTCCAGCGATATTATTCTGTGCCTGGAAGTGAATGAAAGCGAATCTCTACAGGGTTTAAAAGCTACGGGAGGAAGAACCAAGACGTGTAGCTGGTGGCAAGTGCTACACAACTCTAGCCACACCTACCAACATTGGACACATCCAGCATTTCTGCTTTAAATTTTACACAAGGGTGAGGGTGATTGAACAAGCCAGCAATATACGGATGCATATGCCCTCTAGGATTAGGGAGACAGCAGCGATATTGTGCAGTTAGTGCAAGGGTCGGCAAAAATAAACTCGTCCAATTTGGTAAAAATACTATTTGGGGAGCCCTAATTTATAGGAATGAGAGACGGGACCCTAAACTAATAACGATAAACCACATTTTGTAATCGCCATTTAAGACCAGCGCACGCAAAACGATTCGTAATGCCGCATTACAAATCGGGATTTTTAGACGCTTACAGGTTATCGAAAATAAATGCAAATCCACTTTGCAATTGTCGTGTCGGGAGCCAGGAAGCGGTCCTTAAAGAGCCGCAAGCTTGCCGACCCGAGCGCATGAATATTGCTTCACAAGCCTCGGCGGAGAACAGCCCGACACCCCCCCCCCCCCCCCCGGGCGGAGCGGTGGTGGTTGGTGGTGGTGGCGAGGGGAACGCTCTTACCAGCCATCGGAAGGGCCACACGGAGAAGAGCAGCTCCACCGTAGCCCTGACGAGTCCTCCTCGCCGAGACACCGTTTGCTGCGGAGAAGCACGAGACCAGGTGGGGGGGGGGGGGTCACCACTCACTCGAGACCCGCAGCACCTCCCGCACCACGCGAGAGAGAAACCGCTATTTGGGACTTTTCCCACAGAATGCCCACCAGGATAGGGGACAAAGGGGCCGACGTCGCAACTAAAAATCGGCGTCTTATGCGGGGGGCCAACGGACATTACAGACGCCCTGGGCGAGCCACGAATGCACATTAAAGAGAGCAGGCAAAAATAAAGTTTGCCTTTCTTTGCACTCTAAAGTATAAAATCAAATAGTTTGAGCCCAAAATTAAATCACGTTTGATGGGCTGAATAAAAATGGGTGGCTTGTATAAACTAAAATGCAAAGCATCGAAAGTAAAGAGCCCAGGATCGGTGGAACCTGCACAGGTTTAAGAAATTTGAATCGTCATATGAGACGGCGTATAAATAGCCGAAGATAATACGCGTCAAATATTTGAAATAATATAAACAACACTGGAAGGTTCAATAAAAAATTAACCCGTAAAAACAAAGTTTTTCACTATAAATCTTTTAAATGCGTGGCGGCTAGAGTCCTCTCGTCCTTTGGCTTGAGATGGCTGCCACCTATGGGTCCGGTGATTGCCTGCCACCATTAAGCAATTGGTAATTAAATATATATATATTTTCCTAAAAAGTGTAAAATTTTGGAGAAAAAAAACTCACGAAAATAAATTGTCACGCACAACGAGTCTGTGTGCAAAATGTCAGCTCGATTGGATCACGGGAAGTGGGTTAAAAAACGACAGAAATATTTGCACGGTCGTAAGCGCGACCGAAATATTTGCACGGTCGTTAGCGCGCAAGCAAACTTAATGTAAAGGATTTAAAAAGGTGTAAAAACCTGTTCAAAAAAATGGGACACGTAAGAGAGTCGAGCTGTACGCAACTGGCAAGGTCCAACAACTTCGAATTCCACGAAACTAGAGGTTCGTCTACGGTGCCCGTGCAGCATCCACCTCACCGAGCGCCAACCCGTTCCCGGTGCCAAACTTGCGCGCATCTGGGGTGTCGCGCCCGCGCCCCGCCAGACATCGCAAGCCAAGCTGGGTAAAGCCTGGACAGCACTTGGCATGGATGGGCGACCGCCAGCCAAGCTACGCGCAGGGCTGGTCACCGGGTGACCTTGATGAGCATCAAGTAGGGCCCAACGCAATATAGCGGTGGACTGCAACCGCGTTTCCAGCCTTCACCAAACCGCACCGACGCAGCGTGGTGGTGAAGTATGGTCAATACCACCCAACCACCCCCCCCCCACCTACGAGCCGTACATGTGGGGAGGGCTTCAGCCAGCAGTGGACCGACAAGAGTCGTGCTATGCACGTGATGAACACACGTGCGCTGCGCGATTAGTTCGTGGTCCTTCCCCCCACACCGACGAGCACGGCCGGGCTACGTGCGGTGCAAAAATGAAGTTCAAGGTCCGTACGACCCCGGCAGGACCCCACCGCGTGAACGCACCCGGGCAGAACACGCCACGTGAACGCGACCGAGGAGCAGGACCCGCCATCGTGCAGGACCCCACCGCGTGAACGCGCGGCGCGATAGGAGAGAGAAACAGAGACACACAATCACAGCAGCAGTTTCCACCACCACGACTCACTGTGCTCTTGTGGCTGGCTCCCGGCGACGTTTGGGTCATCCTCGACTGCTCCTCCATAGCTCTGCGATTGTCGCGATCGGAACCAGAAGACGGTGGGGGGAAAAAAAGCTACCAGCTACACCAAGCAAACACAGCCACGCGCCTCTCGATCCCCAAACGACTCACCAGCTACTAGCAGAAAGCTACCCACCACCCGACTTTAATGGGCTCCGTTGAGGTGGGGGTGGCGAAGGAGGGGGGCTGGGATGAGAGCCCAATTAAGGGGCTGATGAGCAGCAGCTGCAGCAGCGGCGGAACTCCGCCGCCGTGCAGGCGCGGAGGAGCTTCCTCCAGATGCGAGAACAATGAGACGATGATGATGCGCAGAACAATGAGATGATGATGAGTGGAACAATGAGATGATGATGATGAGCAGAACAATGAGATGATGATGATGAGCGGGACAATGAGATGATGATGATGCGCAGAACAATGAGATGATGATGATGAGTGAAACAATGAGATGATGATGATGAGCAGAACAATGAGATGATGATGATGAGCGGGACAATGAGATAATGATAATGAGTGGGACAATGAGATGATGATGATGATGAGTGGAACAATGAGACGATGATGATGAGCGGAACAATGAGATGATGCTGATGAGCGGGACAATGAGATGATGAGCAGAACAATGAGATGATGATGATGAGCGGGACAATGAGCTGATGCTGATGAGCGGGGACCCATTTCGAAGCGCATGAACGTACTGATTCAGATTTGATTTGTTTGCTTGTTATGAGGCGTAAGCGAAACATGTGAATACACAAAGGTAACACAAAGAGACAACTTATATAAGTGACAACACGTACTCGATGCAAATACGACACACGCCTCGCTTGCCCCTGGTGTCTGTGTTTTGTGACTTGTTCACGTACAGTATTACACCAACTTTTTCCCTGCTTTTTTTGGCACGCTCTGTTTTTTATGCTGGCAAATTTCGGTGGGGGTGGGGGGAGGTTTCTTCTTCGACTGAATGGTCCCGCGAATTGCGGCGCACTGAGTGCGTTCAAGAGGCGGGCAGAGAAAGCGCTTCAAGGATGTCCTCAAGGCCAAACACGAAGGAGTGCTCCATCGACAACTCGGATGGAGACACGCAAGAGAGTCGATTTCAAGGTTCCAAACATTTTGAAACTCGACAGCAACAAACAGGCACCACGCCGCAGCCAGACGTACGAATGCAGTTCCACTCAACCACTCTTACCAGACGCGTGTGTGTTCGAGCTGCTGAATCTCGTCGATTCCAGATGCTGTCTTATAAGCCATCTTCGGACCCACAGATAATTCAACTGTCCTAAGGTAGAAAATCATCATCCTCGATTGCGAGCGATAGACTAGGATGATGATGATGATGACGTTTAGGAACGTCTTTATAATTCTGATAATTCAGAGTCACCGTGAGCATTCTCAAGTAGTGTCGATGGCAAAGCGCAAACACTCTAACGCGTCTGATAAAGTAGAGATAATGTAACAGCTGAGCAAATTATAAATTGCATGCAGTGCCGAGGAATGTAAATTCACGAAGAGCTACTCACGATGTGCGGTTTTTTGAACGCCAAAACGCCAAATCAACTGCACGAGTTACATTTCCACGTGATGATAAATAAGCCACTTCGTTGGGCTATCATTTGTGGCCAGGTCAGTTCTGAAAAAATAGCTAATAGCTCAGTGGGCTGTAGCTGGTAAAACAAAACTAAATTGTTAAAATACTAGATGGATTCATGCTTCCATTACACGTTGACATGAATCGCTATTCATGTGATTAATGCACTTCCGGTTAGCATGGTTGGCCACGTACGGTGCGAAAGAAGTTCAACAGACAATGCATTCGATTGAATTGTGTAACAAGGGACATTGAGGCTTATAGCAGGTAAAAGCCCAATAATAATATGATAATTTAAATCAAAGTAAAAAAAAAGTCAAAGTCGTTTCTTGCTGAAATAAGCATTGATGCTCACCTGTTTACAGCTCTGCGGAGCCAGTGGTGGGAAATTCCACATTCATATGGCGCGGTCGAGTCCATCTATAGCACAACCACTGTTGGCTTCCCCACAAAGTGGTACCCCCAATCTTACATCGACCAAGGTAGGATGATGGGTTGGGTCAATGCCCCCAACCGGCATTTGAATTCGCAACCTTCCGACTGCGAGACACCCTGCTGCTTCTGTTCCTCGCGAACAAATTATTGAATGAACGAATTCGCACGTGGATGCGTGGTCGTTCGCCGAAGGCAAGTCAGGAACTACACCGTGGGCCTCGTTGTACCAATCAATCCCCCGACTTGTGATTCGGCCACACACTTACACACGTGAATTAGCCACCGTGGACCACGATGGCGGTACAGCATTGCACCGGGACAGTGGCACCAATGTAGTGTTGCCACTTCCAAGCGCCCCGCGCTAATTGCTTTCAAGCTATCAATTCCGGTTTAGTGATTCTGCACTTGCTCTATTGCTAGAGTACTATACTGCCTTCAACTTTTATGAACGACTGGGTGTTTAAGGTTAGCGATTTGTCGTCTTATTTGGTTGTATAGCAAATGAAAAAAATTAAATTACTTTACTATACAAGTAAAACATGTGTTTTAATATTTACGTGTTTTTTTTAATTTAGCGCCCCTTTATAACATATGCTACAGGCCCCGCACGAGCTTAATACGGCACTGGCCTGATGGTAATCTGGGGATTACCTACACACGTGTGCTCCGTACAATGCACGTCGAGGATTTTGACCACCGGACCTGAGAGACGGGTGCAGGGCCCAGCATGGGCCTCTGCGGAGATGTCGCGACAACTGAGGCTGAATGTTTAGTGTCGCGGCTATGCGACTGCAACATTTTCAGAATGCTACAAAAAATTATGGAAAGCGTGCCTTATTATCGCCACCTGTGTAACGATTAGATAACACACTGTAATGTTTATATGGGAAAAAACGATTTGCTCCATTTCCCAGCGGTGAAATCTTGCTGCCATATTCTCATTGTTCTTCCTTATCAATGTGACAATTTTGCCAATTAAGAACAAGTGCGGCCCGCTAACTTAACCGTAAATGACACGTGACTCACGGTCACTCACCAGTGGGCGCAAACCACATTGCTCAGCCTCTCGTGGCAGAAATTCGCTAAATGTCAGGCCGTGTGCCTTGTGGTTGTCAAATCCTGGACTTATTTTGACGTCAGAGAAAGTGCTTCACCGAAGCATCCGCCTGCATGCCCTCCCCTCTGCTGCAAATCCAGTTCGCCCCCCATACCTCCACCTAAATTGTAAATTGATGGCCATGCCCGTGGTTCAGGGTGTTTGTAAAACAGCGGGCAGCACATGTGATGCATCTGCCAGTTATTTCAGTCAACCAATAACGCCTAGGCAGGGCCGGGTTAAGGTTCTTGGAGGGCCTAGGCATGTTTCGGCCTTTTGCGATACATTTCTACAGTTGAAAAAAAATCTCCAGAAGTTAATTTCTCTCACCTTATGAACAAAAGATTGAAATTGACACCACTCTGCCTCTTTATACATACAGTGCCTATCCTTGCTATATAAATATATTTATTCAAGAAGATATCTTGGGGACTTTTTTCTTCATAAACAAAAAACATGGCTATTTTTTTTCTTAGGCCCTTGGCAGTGTCACCTGCGAGCCTTCGACACTCCACGTGGCCCCAAACTGCGCCCAGCATGGCACAATCGTCGCGGTGACGTTACCACCACTTTGTGACGAGCGGCGGTTATTATAAAACCCAGTTCATGTGCGGACAGTTCACGTCTTTCGCTCAAAACAATGGATTGGTGACGAACGTTTTCTCAAAATGAAATGCATTAGCCACTAGTTTGTATATACCCATCGACACATACAGAAACGTTTCATCAAGTTTATTTAAAAGCATTAAGTGACACGTGTGCAGTGGTTCAGTGAGTGCGGTATTTGGCGTGGTGTGACGAGTAGGCGAGTTGTAATTTACATCACTCACAGCATGCATGAAGGCAAATAGTGAACACCTAAGAGATTTGATGATACGCATATAACAAAATGACGAACCCCAACAGGAGATAGGGGAATCCGCTCCTTAGCCAGTCCAGCTAACTTGACGGTCGCAATTAACATGATTTGCCGATGGTCAGTGTGTATAGTGCCGAGTTTGGCTGTACTGCATTAGCTGTGTGGGGTGTTGTGCCAAGTTGTGTATATATGCCAAGGTGGTGTGTAGCCTAGAAAGTAATCGGTGAGAAATACAGGACGCAAAATCCAGCTACCAGTTGAGTAGCATTGCCACGCTTGGCAAAACCGAGAATCGATCGCAAAAGGTTAAGTTTCATGATAACCATCTTATTTTAAAAATTGAATATCGGATTGTGTATTCAATAAGTATGTTTTAAAGTATAATGCTCGCAGAGGTTGCAACAGTACCACCACCCACTCCTGACAAAGGAAGCTTATAATCAAACACGCAGTCACAGTAAAAATATTTTTTACTTTTATTGAAACAAAGGCATTACACACTAAATATAAACCAGATCTGTTTGCAACTAGTAAAATTTTATTTTCTATTACAATTGCACAGTTCTTTTAAATTTACCGCAAAAAGGAAGGGGGGTAGAGTACAAGGGAGGAAAGTCTTGCAGTTTCTTTCCCAGAGTGTAGAGGAATGTCATTTCAAAAAATAGATGCGGCAGACCTCCGCCGTCATAAACCAGAGAAAGTGATTGTCGCAAGTCGAGAAAACTGAGGAACACCCAAGACAAAGACAGCTTTGGTGTTTGGGGGGTGAAGCACTGTTGTTGGGGGGAGGAGGTGTTCAGCGGCGGTACGGGTGGAATGGGTGGCTTTGGCCTCGTCCGTAGCCACCGGCTACCAGGCCTTGTGCCTGCTGGTTGGGATCAGAAAAGCCCTGTGCCTGACTGTAATTGCTTGGCTCCTGTCCGTAACCTAGACGGCAAACCATTCACACGCGCGCACACAAAAAAAGACAGGTTCGGCAATTAAGGGGATGTGGAAAAATAGAAACCGCGCAAGGGTAAGGGCTACGTTTAACACGCGTAAATGTAGGACGGCACGTGAAACAGCTTCACGAGGTGAAGCCGAAAACACCTGCCGGTCACTTTTTTATGCCACCAATGTGAACACAGGCCTGATACAAATCATCCTGTTGCCTAGTGGTGGGAGGGGGAAGGGTAGTTTTTTTATTTTAATGTTCCCAAAACCAAAAAGCAGTAACATTTTAAACATCTTGTGCATAAACTACTATTTGGTGATTTAAGCAATAGTAGTTGATCCGATGTTCGATTAATCTTAAATTATCATCTTGAGATGAAGATTTATTGCCATGGAAATGTTGCGTAACCAATGGAATTTCATTTCAAAAGGCAGGAGAGTGCTTCAGAAAGGTCGGAAAAAGCACAGAAAGTGTTGAAACACAACACAAAGCATGGGCGGGCATCAAACAGCAGCCCACATTACGCTTTATCGTGAACCGTAATCGGGGAAAAAAGTTATTGGAAAGCCGCACACTTTGAAGCGATGTAAGCAAGCTCAAAGGAATGAGTTTAAACAAAAGATTAAAAACTAAGGTGTAGCCAGGGTAAGCCATTTATATAAAACAGGGGCACATTTTACAATAATTTTACCTGTGGGTCCAAAACTCTGCTCGTTTTGGCTGTAGGCTTGGGTGGGACGCGTGGGGCCGTATCCTGATGGGTCCTGTGGATAGTTACCCATACCTGGCCAAACACACAGCATGTACCACCAAAATCACTTCACAATTCCAATGCTTTCTCAAAAAGGTGTGCACACGTGTGTATTTGGATCTCTTTCGCACAGGACGTAGCCAACCGTGCTTCCCAATCCAGCACTATAGGCAAGCAGATTATCATCATGTGCAAGACATCCAACCTGCATCACTGCGAAGCGACCATTAAATGGCAAGTACAGAAAATAGGTTTCCGTCCTGTGTGCACCGATTGCACTCCATTCTCATGGAGTTTTTGCTTTGTGTGCATCTGTCAGACACAAGTTGTCCATTGTACATAACGCATGATTTAATATTTAAGCGAGTTTCTACATTGCAATACTATCTTCAAGACATACGACTTGTGTAAAAATGAAATGTACTCTTGTGGCTGCTTTGTATGTGGGTGCTTCACAACCCAAACACCATAAGCCCAAGAATATAATATTTGCCCTGTTTGACGCCTCATTTATTAACAAGTAAATAAATGGGTAACACAAGGGCGGAGCACAACAAAATTGTTGCACATAGGATTAAATATTTCCCTCCCCACCTTCGAAGAAATACGCTGAATATAGTTCACTACTGCAGCAGAATGTATCAACTGCACATTAATACTTTGGAAATGTAAATTCGCAACAGCACATCCTGGCACGTGGGTGAAACACCACATTGGCGTCTGCTCTACGTGGTTTTCACAAGTCACGTTACACAGGAATGGGTGCGTCGTTTTTAGTTTTTTTTTCAAATTCGTGGGGCCCTACTGAGAATCTCAACCACAAGTGCTTTGTGGGTTGTGGCAAATTAACTCACCAAACTGGCTGAAGGTGGGGTAGTCGCTAGGGGGCTTTACAATGTCTGCGTTGGGATTTTGACTCTGGGGGGCAGGGAAGCCCAGCTGACCATGCTGTGGACCGGCAGCTTGGGGCGGAACAGCCGGAGGCCCAAACTGATCTGGCTGGGCGGGCTGCGGGTAGCCGGGGAACCCAGCTGGGAGGCCTGCAAATCACACAAACGGAATACGACATTGTAACAGCAGGTGATATGGGCACATTTCCTTCGTAGATGGGCACGCGGTGACAAAACCTTGCGAAGCTTGAGGAGCTGAGTAACTATACTGGATTGGCAACCAATTACCAATACCCATCATTCGCTATTAAGTGATGGTGATGTCACCAACGGAGCCTGTGTGTCAGGATAGGCACACCCACAACCAGTCAAGATTTTCAGAGAGTTGAAAAAGTGTGCTCCATTTACCACCAGGTAGACCGGTGTGGTGATGAAGATCGAAGGCCTAAATATCATGGACCTCAAAGTCACTCTAGTCCAGTGAATCAAACCTTGTTGAACAGGAGGCAGAACTGGGGGACATACACTTGGACATAGTTGGACAGGTGAAAAGGAGAGAACTCCATACCGTGTAATTAGTGGAAATCTTTTCTACCGTAGATGATATTAAATATGAACGAGCAGGATTTTTGGACTCTGAAATTAAGGTTCTCAAACCACTTCAGGTTAAATTGTAATTTAAGTCATTGATATTATCAGCTATTTTGCTTATCATTTTATCAATATTTGTGCAGAGCTTTATTTTTACGTACAGCGCTGTAACACGCTTCAATATGAAAGGCGCTTTATCATTTAGAGGTTATTATGCCCTACAACGTATGAATTGGCCTAATTCTGAGGGCTAAAACACACTACATCATCTTAATAGAGATTTCAATGCAAACAAAAGAACATGAGATGAGGCTTAATGTTATCTTGGCAAGAGGGGTCTAAGAAGTTCACAGCCAACAGGGACATAATACATTTTCCAAAAAAGGTCTACAAAAAAATGAACGTGAAGGAGCCCAAATTAATAATTTTAAATGAAATTAACTGGATCCTCCGACTAAAAATCCAGGGTTACCATTGTCATCGACAACGTCAGCACAGTCATCACAGAATGGTGCAATGCCTATTACAGCTCAATATTTACACAGAAGACAACGCTAATTACAGGTAAACAAAACACAGTTGGTATCAAAATCTAGGCTGACTGTAAACAAGATTAATTTATTATAACAAAGATACAATTGTATATCTGAGCATCTGCTTATGTATAGCACTATTACGAGTCATGTTGTTACATGAGTATACTGTAACCGCACCACATCGTCTCCTTTCCTTTTGTAGTACTACGTATTTGTTTTCTATGCTTCGTGGTATTCATAAACAATTGGACACGGTACAGTATATGTTCCATTAGTTTAATTATGGGTAGTGTTCAGGTAGATATTCGATCAAATTAAAGAATCATAGGAAGTGCAGAGCGTACATGTAGTGATACGTGACCGTTAGCGATAGAAAACGGACGGCAGCGCGAGACAGCAGAGAGAAATCGGTAGGGGAGGGGGGAGGCACAACTGTTTCCGAATATGGGATTTGATCTTAATTTTGGGAGAAAATTTGTTCAGTTTCTGACATACGGAAAATTCGGGTTACAGAAATTTCTCGGGAACCTAACCACTTCCGTAGCTCGGGTACTGCCTGTGGTATGTGATGTTCTTGCTGAAATCAAGAGTTCAAAACAAAGTGCTGAACTGCAAAATATATTCCATTGCAAGGTTTACTGTTTGCCTTGTTTGACACTCCGTTCACTACAGGACAAATGAACAGGCAACACAAAGGCAAATAGATTGTACCTACATCATTAACATGTTGTGGGATATTAGTGCAAATGATTCACACAATTGTGTAAATTCACCACAATTTATTTGCAGAATGTACACCGAGTGCAACATGAAAAGCCAGCGACTTTCAAAGGCACGGTAATGAGTGTTCTTTAGAAGATAAAGACGCGTGAGAAGCATGTACTCAAAACCTTGGCCGTGTCAAGTCATTCAAAAAAATCTGGTCACATATACACCGACCAGGATTACAAGATGCACTCCCCCCCCAGTGTTTGTTTTAAAATACGTAAAATGGTGCCTCATAATTTAGAGAACATAAACTCCATTTAAGTGTCACAAAGCAGCATTCTGTAAAGCTGAAACACGGCCACGTTGAACACGGTGTGCAGATTTTGATTATTATGTTTTACGTCAAGTGGCCAGCACCAAACAGCACTATCACGAAGCCCAAATAGAAGAGCGTTAACACATTACTTGAATTGGGCAAGGTAATAAGTCGCAGAATACGAGGGAATGAGAAAGAAAGGTTTGACCTGCAATGGCAGTCAGCGCAAGTGCGAGCGAGTTGGTGACATGCAGTATGGTAGACAGCCTGAGATCAAACGGTTAATTTGGCAGATCCGAGTCAGCGACAGAAGAGCGATGAGGCAACGGTCAGTGAACGAGTTGACTGGAGTGAATCTGTGAGTGCTGGACGATGGTGGTACGCACCGTACTGTGGCGCTTGCGAGTACGCCCCCTGCCCAAAGGCCTGCGATTGGGGCGGGGGGTTGTAACTGGCTGGGGCTGGGGGAGGGGCAGGGTACAGGTTAAAGGTGGCAGGCGCTCCTCGTCCAGCAGCAAACCCTCCTGCAACAGCAATCGGAAAGGGCCGTGTGCATTAGGCTAGAATAAGTGCAGCACGTATACAAATGAACACTTAGGGTCCATATTGTTAGTCACGGCCCAGCTCTGGCTCCGAGTGAGCGGGCTCAAAGCAATGCTTTAACTTTTGAGCTAGATCTGAGCATGGTCATTAGCCGTGCTCAGGATATTCACACGAGTTGAGCCCGAGGCCACTCCATGGATGCACCACTCAAGCCCGAGCTCAGCCACATTATCGAGGACAATCCAGAGATGAGCCGACTAAGTTTATGGCCCTAAGTCACCGAGATAACACTTTTGCACCCTGAGCTTAGCAAATATGGGGTCAACATTTGGAAAAGTCCATATTCAAGCGCTCATAATTCAGAGGCGGTGCAGACGCATGGCAAGGCAACTGCTTAGCAAAGTGCCTGGCATTACATAATGTATAGATATGGCATCTATCATGGACATCAAGAGACTCACCCATAGGTTGGGGAGATGCCATCCACATTCCTTTGCACACAAACAAAAGTTCAATTAGCTTAGTGGAATTTAGAGATATACACTCAACCTTAAAGGACAATTTATTAACGGTTGCCCCTTTTCACGATTAACACTGAAATTATTACTTTATTTTGGCTGTTCCATTGCGAAAAAATCAAGACAAACGTGCCCAGAAAATTTCGACTTCACACTTTTTCTCAAATGCAAAACATACCGTCATCTTAACGTCGTTACCCGAGCAAAGACAACCGCAGCCATCCCACACCCAATTAAATTTGCAAGCCGTGTCGAGGGGGGATTATCGGGTGAGCACATTACCTGGTGCAGCATAGCCACCAGGCTGCTGCCAGGGAGCAGAGGGGGGTTGCCCACCCCAGCCATTAGCTGCGGGCATGTTTCTGCTCCCCCACTGACCAGATGTTTGTGGTTTGCCATCCCGAGGCTCGGCCCGCTTCACCTCCACCTACACCGACATCACAAGCTTCATTAGCTCCCTCGGCAAAGCCATTAAACCTGCAGTCAACTTAACACTTTTACAAAGCTATTTTACTATAATAACTTATTACTAATGATAATTTAAGAGACTTACCCTTCAGTAAAGCATTAATTTTAAAAAGCACGTGAAGGGGGCGGCTTAATCTAACGCGCTTACAAAAATATTCAACAAAAAACCCAGCAACAATGTATTGTACTTTGTTGTTTAAAAGAAGGCTTAATTCGCTTTTTACAATCTTGCATGGACAATAATAAATTAGATTTTATCACAGCAAACGCATTGGCAATGTTTAAGACAATGGTCAACTCTCAAGTGTCTCAATGTTTACATATCAAACTGGCTAAGACTCAAGCAATTCTGCATATGTACGAGAGCAGCTATAAACTTGTTTTCACTTTGCATCACAAATGTGACACCCGTCAAAGAAGTGAAAGCCTTGTTTCTTTTAAACAACAAGATACACCAGATATCTTATACCTGAAACGAACATGTAAAATAATCAACATACAACAAATGACAATGTGAAATTATGTAAAAACAGGTCCTTCAGCAAAGATGAACACCAATTGCTAAACGACGATTGCATGGCTAGAGCAAATGCAATATTCTGAAATACGTAATATCAACGGAAATATCTTATACCTTGATCCACCTTGACATGAGCTCTACCCTCTAGAACCAAAACATTTCCTTCACTTGCGTCGACAATCGGAAGATTTTTAATAGCCTGCAGACCGCACCATTGGTGTCCTTTTCTCCAAATCAAATCGGACAGGTATACACATTTTTATACGTGCAACGTTAACGGCTAAATATCAATGGGAAAGTAACTCAAGTTGTTATGAAGAGCTCACTGGAGGAATGTCTGCCGTGTAATAGCCCCCAGCTATAGCACGTCGGTGTGTTCCTTGTCGTCTCTGGATAGTTCATGCACACATCCCGTTAGGTAACCAAGTAATGCAATACGTAGCCTCTCAAATAAAAAAAACTAAACCCCGTTGGGAGTGTATAGCGAAATTTAAAGTGGGATTAAAAAAATTAAACCTTTTTGAGAGTGGTTAATGGGAATAACCTAATGTGAAAGAAGCACACACTTTCAGGTGTTTCAAAAACGCACAGGCCACAGCTTGCATGCCAGCCATGAGACAAGCAGCCAAGATCACTGCATGCAAAGAGAAATAATTACAACGTTCTGACGGTATACATATAAATTACGACTATTCATACATAATCTGTAAAAGCCAATGGTTTGCCATGCGAGATGTCTCTTGGCTGTTTATAAATGTGACTTTAGTCAGGGACAGCAGGTAACAAAACAAGGGCAGTTGCTGCAGCAGAGTTGGGCCATGACACCTGCTGTGGCACCATTAATTGAAATGGCGTTGATCAGAATATAGTGGGATCAGTTGGACAAGCAGAGCTGAGACGTTCACTTCTGCAGACTGATTAAGAGGCAAGCCAGCCACTAGGCTATTGTATGGAAAGGATATAAATCATGTGAACATGCCATCAAACATGCTAAAGGGGGGCAGATTTATGTATTTCCGTTCCAATATAGTGCTAAGGCAAGGGGCTATTGGTTGCTTAGACATCAGGACTGGAATTAAACTAGTCGACTTAAATTGAAAAAGCTTGTTATGCCGAGTATTTTTGCTACTTTTTTTTGCTGAAGGATCTGGAATACTGGGACTCAACATTCATGTCCTTCACAGCATGTTACGGCTGTGGGCACAATGTCTTTACTTTAAACATTAATTGCTAAGGTTTACACAAAACCTGTGAATGACAAAAAGGCTAAGCCCCAGCAAAAACTTAAGTAAAAATAAAACTACTACTACACACTTTTTTGCCCATGATGTCGTGAAAATGCAAGTTGACAGCCTGGTCCACAGATTGCTCGTCTTCGAAAGAAATAAATCCAAAACCTATCCCACGGTGTAGATTGTTTCAAGGAAGCAGGGTGAAGTAACACAAGACAGGATGATGCACAGCATTAGGGGAGGTATAGCCTCTTCACGCTCACGGGCTCACCACGGCATGCTTGGCATTCAGTGGCGCAGCAGACACTTAGCTTTATCCTTATGATACGGGGGTTAGAAAGACCATCAGAAAGCGCTCTCCATGCCAACTCAGCACAGGCAGCAGGGAGAGGCTCCAGATGCCTGCTGCAAACAAGTACAGGCTCAGACAGACTTTTACAAGGCCCATCTTTCTTGACCAAAATTTATGAGTGGCGACCGATGCGCGCAGCTAGAAATGCCACAAGCTGTGCTTTCCCCCTAATTGACACAAAATGTTGTGGAGGTAAAATCTGACGACTTGTGGAAGCAGAAATGCAGCCTACGGAGACCACCACTGCAATTTTCCAGTTTGTGGCATTCCAGGAAATCAGCATCTTCTATGGCAAAATGGTCGAACAGTCCAGAAAAGAGAACAAGCCACCACTAAACAGCCTGTACTCATCTGCAACACCGGTAAGGTAACAGCCACAATGACACCTACAGGGGAATGGCTAAAGAAAAATAATTAACACACATCAATACAAAATCATAAACATTAAGCAAACTATTTACTATAAATTAAAACTTACACAGCTTATAAACTATGGCAACATTTAAATATTACTTATCTTAAGTTCTGATATAGTTACAGTGGAATCTGTTTAATGTAGTTATTGACAGTGCTGCCATTTATTTAAAAAGCTAGCGCCAATTGTATAAATACAACTTATACTTTAAAACAGTGCTTCTCAACCAGTGTGCCAAAGCACACGAAGTAGTCCCAGGTGTGCCGCGGAATTAGAAAAGGATTCTATGCGAAGGGAACCGAATCGGAAGGGAAAGAATTTCAAGCTCCCCCGCCTTCCCATCCAATCGTACGCACCACCAACCCACAGGCCAGGTTTCCCACTGCTCACCGACCAGAATATGCTCTGATTAGCAAGCCCAGCTACCAGCCAGCCGGGGAGAGAGGCACGCGGGAGCCCAGACCGTGAATGGGGGGGGAAGGCATGTGGTTGGGGGCTTGAGATAATCAGCAGGACCGGGGTTTTTTTCGGGTTGGTGTGCCGCAAAAAAAAGATCGAGCAAGCTCGAGAGCGTGACGTGAAATGAAAATGGTTGAAAAGTACCGCTTTAAAACATTATTAACACTTCAACAATATCGTAGGAAACAACATTAAACAGACTCATTTGTGCATGAAGTCAAATTCTGTCTAAAGGCTTGGACACCACGACTCATTTCATCAAAATACATATTCGGAAAAGGACATTATTTCACTTTAAATAAAAAATCTCAAGAAATTACACTATATTGAATAAGTGCACGATTAATTTTTTTATCTGAACGTCATTATTAACTAATACCGTGAAAGTTCCAAAGGCACGAATTGTCTTACATCGTCAACTTCATCAAAACGTAACAAAGAGCTGTGTTGACAAATCACTAACCCATTTGTCAATGGCCCTTGCAGAACTTAAATCTCACACTCAAATGTCAGCCAAGTGTTTGGGGATCATACACCAGGAAAGCAACACCCCGTGGAACACAACAGCCATGTGCAGTCTGTATGGACACTAAACCCAAAGTGCGCACCATCATGCACATAGGCTACATTTTACAGACAAATTTATTTTTTGCGCTTGTTCAAACATGCACCTATTATTATGTATAACATACCCGTGCTATATTTACACGTGTGCCTGTCAGTGGGCGTTTCAATGAGTACTGATGCAGTGTTAAAATCAGTACTTGAGACACAAAAGCAGCCAGGAAATGACTTTAATTTAAAGTATGTGTGCAGTCAAGTTTTAAATGTATATGCTGTATATAGGCCGAATGGAAAGATGCTGCAGAACTGTAGTGGGTTTCAGAATGAAAAGGAGCTGAATTAACACGATCTGGCAATGGGGCGGCAATGTGTATCATGGATGTTGTGACCAGTATGAAAGCATCAAGCACTCAACAGTAGTGCTTCTAACTCTGCACCCCAAGCCTGGTTCTTAAAAGTTACACGTGGATTTCCAGATGTTGAGTGTGATCATTGCACTAACATTCAAATTAGTGTTAAATATCAATGGACGCACGTGGTAGAGTCTAAAGGTAACGGTCACGGTATTTACTTGACAAAAACTGTTTTTAAATGTATAGACCGAGACGAAATGCACAAATTGTAAAGCAATGTAATATTTAAAAAATGTCCTTTTCCTATTGAGGCAGCTCAACATAACCCATAACACTGGGCCGTATCGCATCTTCAGTATTCCTGTTTTGCTGAACACTGATGCATGTGTAAAAGAGAATCTAAATAAAACGCGTATCATTTAAACAGATACAATGTGCAAACTGGATATACAGATTGGTCATCCTGCATAAGCCCTGCACATAATGCGATTGAGTTTTCTAGACTCAAGTAATATCCCCCCCACCCATCCCATAAAATTATTTTAACTTCTCATATTTAAAGACCTACTATGTGCGAAATTATACTTGGACACTTTATTGATGCATGGATTATGTGAGCAACCCATTGCCCATAATCGTACTTAATGTATAAACTACACGGAATTGCAATGCAGATGACAAGATAATACATTTACAGGGTATATATATGCAATGGCTCATTTATGACCACCAAAAAATTTACAAGTTACAATTTGAATCGTTGAAATGGACATCTTGTCATATGCATTGCTGACCTAATGCAGTCTGTGATGCACAACAAAGATCTTACCTCTCGGCCTCTGTTTCAGTTGATCATATATCATTACAACTTCTGTAACCTGCAAAACAGTGAAATTACCTCCCAACTGTAATGTATGATCAATATCACAAAATGGGTCTTAAATGTGTTGAGCAGGAAAGCAACCAGTGACGATTGTTGGGTTATGGTGTGGTAGTTTTTTCAGAATAAACAGGCACACCTTTATGATTATAGCTTAGAAAGTTACTTGCACATTATTTTCATTTAATTTTACAATAACAATTAAGGGGGAGGTGAAATATTTTAATAAAAAATATGCAATCCAACTTTACACTTGTCCACTAAAAAAAAACACACAAAAGGCATTGTAAAAGCATATTGATATGCAACCTGCTGTACACATTAATCCACCTGAAGAGATATTCTAGATGTGAAGTTGCATTAATAATTCTTAATATGCCAATGTAAAACATGCTTGATGACCTGAAGAAAATCAACCAGGTTTGTGTTATGACACACAAACACAAAAGTTAAATCAGTTGCGCCACATTGCCATCATACTTACTCATTTTTGGGTCTCATCCTTTTACAGTTCAGAGCCAGATTTCACAACCCTTGTCAGTGCCCTCACGCAACCTCCCGGGTGGTTCTTGTTTGATCTCATAGCGCGTACCATGTGAAATTTCGTTTACGTGGAAAATCGATTTCGTTAATGGAAAAGGTGTCCATAATTTGTGATGTGTTAATGCGAAATGCCATAAACTAAACGTTTGTAAATCGAGGGATAACTGTATTTGGCAGCCAGTGAATACACATACCTTGAGGTAAATCAGATATAGCCAAGCACTGCGTATGAATTCAGTCAACATCTCAGGTAAAAACCTTTAATGGCTGAGGAAGACACCTTCTGCTTGTATTTATGCTGAATGTTTAAAATGTAAATCTACAAGACTTTAATCTGTATATATGTCTCAAAAGCCTCTAGGGTACTTCTCGATAAGTTATAAAGCTGAAATTTGGTACATAGGTAGCTTTTAGAGCCCAGACAGGAAAAATCTGAAAATCCAAGATTTTTTTTATTTTAAGGCCCCCCCAAATCTCAATTTTTAAGTGCCCCACAAACATGTTTGCTGCGTGTCACTCAGGAACCACTCAAAATATGATAGCGTTTTTTTCCGTTTGATAGAGCATTAAACAGAACATTTAAGAACCAGTTTCATCTTTATTGCTTGAGATATTTCAGATTTAAGCGGTTTTGAACAAAAAAGATACACATTTTATTATGTTAAAATCTGAATAATAAAAAAACGGTAAAAGATAGGAGCTTCTCAAGAGTATGAAGTTCTTTACTTATTGTTCTTCCTAATAACAAAATAACGGAATCTTTAAATTGAGTGGTTTCTGATGGAGAAGTGTCTGATCATAGATTAAAAAACATCATATCAGGTTCATAATATTAATTGCAAACTTATGCCTGCCAAAGACAGGCTTTATTAACTAGTTATTCATAAATCAATCGATTACCAAAGAAACCTCTTCTATTCTTAATGTATTGCGTGAAAAAGCCACGCAATACATTTTAACATAATTTTAACGACTGTATGAGAATAGTGCAAAGGAATATAATTTGTTTGGTTGAATGATAGAGAAGAAATGTGCAGTGTGTTACTGTTTATAGCGTTCTCATCCGAGGTAAGATTCATTGTGTGGTAAGTACCATGGGTAAATTAAGGTATGGCTGCGATAGATATTGTTTGCAGCTTTTAGGCGACGCACACCAAGGATTGGACCGGGTCAGGGTGGAAACGTGACAAACACGTTCCTTCGGAGTGGACAGGTAGGAACTTGGTTGGAAAGCGCATTCGTGCACGACAGAAAGCTCGTGGTCACGTGATGCACTTCAACCAATCCGGGAGCGGTACATGTTTGGGAGGGGCTATGCACGACAGAGAAATAATCCCTGGTGGGCAGTGTGGAACTGTTGTTCCTACCTGTAATATTTTATGTGCTACTTTGAGGGTAGCACATATAAGATGTATATTTTTTATGGCAGGACCAAGTTTGCGTGCATTACACAAATAGGCTGCAAAAGTGTCGCTTCAACTCACCATGCCAAATCTTTTGAAGTATTCCCTGAGTTCCATGTCCCCACAGTTGTGTGGAATTCCACCGACAAAGATCTTTTTACATCTGATAATATTTTGATTTGTAGGAGGTGGTCTCTGAAAATACACATAGCCACATGGGCACGTTTAATTAGAAACTAAAAACACACAGCCCAAGTAACAATTCACTCGGTTGCACCCATTAAAAAGCTACGACATTTTTATTTGCCAAACATCCCAATGCAAGACTCTACTGAAAGCCTTCACTCATTGTAACGGATATCTTAACTTGACTTCAGGGCTGGATTTAAATTTAACGAGCTTTGCAAACATGCAGTCAGCTTAATCCAATGTCTGTTAACAAACCATGAAAACATTAAGATGTACGATTGTATTTGCCAGCTCTGTCACCAAGACAATGATTTTGCAGCTTGCTGTGGTGACAAATACACATGCAGGGCATTTCAGAATGTAACGGTGTTAAATTTGTCGTGCAATATAATGTTAACGTAATGACCTCAAAGTTCTTTAATGTTTGATGAACAAGTACTGTAATGTGAAGTGTCAAATTATTTATATTGTATTTTTGTTGTGGGGGAGGCAGGAGAGAGTGTATGCTGGTGTAGTGGATGGCATACTAGGCTATGAACCCATTAAGTCACAAACATCAAAACTGTTAAGCCAAGAAAGTGTTTCTCAACAGTGTAAAGGTATTGTACATATAAGCAACGTGATCAACATGCATATTTTGGATAAAATAAAAAATGGATTTATGCTGAATTTATCAGGTACTGTATGCCAAATGTAAGTGACGCTATATAGTTTAGACTACTCAGGAAAAACCTACAAACTTGCTTAATGCACAGGAGTGGACTCCTATCCACAGTAAGTGCAATGAAAAGTGCCATGCAAGGGACCTACCTCCTGGTGGTTTTGTTTGGGCGTCTGCATGGAACGAGGTGTACACGGCTTTGGGTCAATCTGTAAGAAATAAAGACAGTCATGAATAAATATCGACTTCATTCTAAACACGTTAAGTGCTCGCTAAACGTGTGTTCACGCAAAGCGTTTCCGTCTTGTGTGTGAACACACGGCGGTTCTTCTATTCGGGAACACTTTTTCGCTCAACGCAGAATGTGGCCTGTTAAAAAACACGGTTTTCTGTTCGGTCGACGACCAAAAACTTTTGAGCTGCGCGGCTGAGCCGTATGGGGGAATTCTGGGACACGGCATACCATCCTCCCGAGTTCTTTGTCCTGCCGTAGGATGACTGCAGGCTGATTTTATAGCGCAAATGGAAATCATGACAGATATTCCTCGCACTTTTCACGAACGCATCAACCACGTTAAATGAGGAATTACTGTATAATATAGTTGATTATAGCACCATATATACTGGGTTATCTTACAATAAATCACATCTCAAACAATTTTAAGGGCACTCCCAGTGGCATATATCCCTGTGGTCACAAGGTCACTCAGGACCAGCCATGTAAACAGCAATGAGGCAACGACTGCTATTTGTAATCCCAATTGAGTAACATAGACCACACATTTCATTAGACGATGCGTAGCAACAATGTACCCGTCGTCGAAAAACAATACTTTTCATGACAATGTTGAAGTTTATAGAAAAATGGTTTACATCTCAGCTAAAATAAACGTGGCGTTTTGGAATGATG
Organism: Entosphenus tridentatus; assembly: GCA_014621495.2. Classification (NCBI taxonomy): domain Eukaryota; kingdom Metazoa; phylum Chordata; class Hyperoartia; order Petromyzontiformes; family Petromyzontidae; genus Entosphenus; species Entosphenus tridentatus. The sequence goes on from CM025638.2 coordinate 1,846,108, forward strand.
CAGAGGGGACAGGAGCAGTCTGGCAGACCCACCGTACGGCCATCGAGGCAGTGAGGTCTGTTGGCCAGCACCATGCCAATGCAGTTGGGATCCTTGAACTTGACAAAGCCAAAACCACGGGACTGATTCGTTTCCTTGTCCTTCATGATGACGCAGTCGATCACCTCCCCAAATTGCGAGAAGTACATTTGCAGTCCCTCTGTTGAAATGACAAGCGAAACATGGTGACGCTCCGCACACGACATTGTACCACACTTCTATAACCTCTTCACAATGGGTCATGGAACTTGTATTTTTTGGCATAACTCCTTTTATCTGGGATTGTGGGCATGGTGTCAAATAATTTACAGAGAACAGGAGTTTACCACTAGACCATATTGAGAATTCTGAACCCAATATTATAGATTGTGTAGTCTGCACTTCAATTAATGTTGCATGGCCTATTCCCATTGACATAATATAAAAAGCTGATTCTGGGATGATTGGGCAGCAGTAAGAGGTTTAGGTTAAGAAAATTAATATTAGTAATTTATTACACTCCTGCCTCAATTGTTACGAGTACACAATCTGAGGAAATCCAATGCAAATATTGAATTATGTGTGTATGCTATGACCTACAACACATGCATACTTGAACCACGGAAATATGAAACCATTTAACAGTACCAGCAATACTCATAATGCATATTTATGGTTATCGGTCTGAGCAATCGTGCTCTTATTTCCACCATTCAAGCGAGAAGAATTTAGATTTCATTACTTCCGTTTACAAATCACAGCGGTGTGTCATACTATACAATTATATCTGCCCGAGATTTATTTTGAGGTGTTTTAAAAATCCCACCTTGGCTGGTGTTCCAGTCCAGACCGCCAACAAATAGTTTCCTGCAGTAAAAAAATAAGCATTAAAAACATTTCAATTAAAACAAGTAGTGTAGGTTTCATCATGTATGCAGGTTATTATTGCATATATTTAAGTCTTTGCAGACCACACAACTCTCAATTAGATCTGCACTGTGTATTTCACACGTTCTACTTATGTTCACAAGCACGGTCCGAGTAAAATATTAATAATTAGCCACTGCTGGATTCATTGTTCTGGGATGCACCTGCACACAAACCAAGATATATTACCAGTGTAAAAGAAGACTTCACTGGACAATTTGCTAAACAAATACTACATTCGTGTGCTTTTATAAATCAATGGCAGCCAGTAGCACATGGTGCCTGATGTACAAACCTTGACATTATTCTGGCCAATTAAACAACGTACACTCAAGTGTGCCCGGCTATATTATCACATCACACTGGTTATTTATACCAATAATTCCACTCCACCACGTATTACTCTGACAAACCTGGAATAAAGCACTAAACTGGTTTATTTTCCTTCAAGGACAATAAAGCTCGCTAACAGTTCAAAGCACTTCTAACTGCTGTGCAGATGACGACTGTAGCAAACCACAACCACAGGAATTAGTGCGAGGCAGTGAAGCAAGGCCTCGCTTGGCTTGGTGAAAACTCCCCAACAAGGGCAAGCTTCACTCTGGAAATTATCGCTTCCAACAACTATGTTGGTTCATCTTCCCTCTTACCATCGTCTAATTTTGCTTTGACCCAAAGCTCTCATAGGAACAAACCTCGTTCAATTTATGGATAAATGTTACACTCTCATCAGTTCTACAGCACTTGGCCGTTTTGAGCCTAATGCTTTCGCGCACAGAGAGAAAAACAGGTTCGGGTGGCTTTTCAGAATGCGCTCTCCAACCTCCATGAGGTCACCCCGCGGTTGTTCCTGGAAACACAGCTCGAGGTGGGGGGGGGATGGGAAGTATTGTCGCCACGGCCTGGTTCAGGTTCAATAAAGCTATCACACAACACATTAAGCTCTCGTGTCTTGTATACATTTTTGGTGCGAATACCAAACAGTAGTAGGAGGCGTGGTTTATGAATAATCATATTTCGGAGACCTCGTGGCATGGGACCGTGCAGTCACTAAGAACGACATCCCCCGCCGTCTTCCCGCCAAGCGAGACACGTGGTGGCTAGCGAGTCGATTCGCTTTGTTAGTACCCACACACACTCGGCGAACGATCGCGCTATGCAACAAAAAAACCGATCACAAAATCTGCAATTGTCCCCCGCATCCAAAAAAATCTAAATATATTCTAGATTTGAAGCTTTCGTGACTGCAAGGATTCATACTCTTAGGTTTTTTCGGTAAAGTCACGTAGGTAAAATAATAAAAAAATTAGAATAAATGAAAATAACTAAATTAAATCACATTTCGGAAGCAACACAAGCCAGGTGTAACTGCTCCAATAAAATGACTAGCGTGTGAAGAGAGCTATTCAAGACACGTGTTTTTTATATAAATTAAATTACTGGAGCAGTTACACCTGATCGAGGCTTACGTTGCTTCCGAAACGTGATTTAATATAGTTATTTTCATTTATTTTATTTTACCTACGTGACTTTACCGAAAAAAACCCAAGAATATCTAAATATATATAAAACAGTAACGGTGGATAGTTCGCAATCGCTGCAGACCAAGCCGCTTTTTGTTTCTCGCTGAACTTAAAACTTTTTCTTGAACCCACAGCCAACAAGGTAACGTCCCCGAAGACTATGGTCTTTAAGATGTTTGATGTAAATTCTTCAACCATTAAATTTGTTATATAGTTGCGGGGGGGATGGGAATTAGTTTAGGGACGGCTAAAACTTAAGTCTCCAGCAGATAGATGTCCGAGATCTTAATCTGGGACATCTCACAAGGGGCATTTCAGGATTTGCGTGTTCGTTAACACGAATAGTTTCGCATCGTCACAGGGCTGTTTTAGATCCTCTTTTCACCCGCATCTAAGAGCACACGTTTCACTACACACATTCAATATGAACAGACAGCCTTAAGCATCGTGTAATAGACGTAACCTTTAGTCGGTGCGCATTAAGAAGTGTTAACCATTGGTTGTAGTAATGAACCCGTACGTATTAGCAAGAACGACGAATATACAAATGACGAACTTGTTTTTAAATCACGTTTACCGTGACCACAGGCCCAAAACGCAAAGCAGCTTGAAACACTGCTTAAGGTGTACTATAATCTACAAAAGTTATACCTAGTAAGGGGAATAATTACACAAGGGAGTGGGATTAACACGATACGGAATACGGTAGTAACACGTTATCAGTAATAACACGAGCATAAATATCACGGTAATATTAATAACCCAGTAAAAGTACTATTTATTATTTTACCAGGTTAAGGCCCACCGAGCTATTTAGCTCTTTTTCAGAAGCGACCTGGCCACTAATATCTCAACGAGGCGGCTTAACGTGTGGAAATGTATCGCAAATACTCTTTAACGAGATATAAGGACCGGTCGAGTAATGATAGTAACTGCAGGGGTAACACGGTAGTGATAGACGTAACGCCATAGCAGTTAACGCCGGTAGCAGCAGTAATATAAACACGCTAACAGGAAAAGTAACCACGGTAGTATTAATAACCAAGTGAAATAGTACCAACTATATTTTTTATCAGGTTAAGACCCACCGAGATATTTGAGAAGCGAGCTTTACCACGATTGCTCAAACTAAAGTGACTTATGTGGGCATTTATCGCAGGCAACCGCCTCGAAACGCGGTCACGCGGCTAACAATAGCAACAGGGCTAAAACACTGCAGTGGGCCGACGCAACACGACGGCACTTAACACCGTCGGTAACGGTAGTTAGTAACAGCAATAGTAGCAAGCCATCGGTAAAAACAAACAATTCTCGAGTCTCTCTCCCGCCGTGGTGAGCGAGAGAGGGGGGAGCCCCTCGCGCCGCCATTTTGAGGCTCTCCCCACACTCCGGCGGCGCGCTCCGCTCACCCGATCTCATCGCCCGCCTGGTGAGCCATCGTCCTGTGCATGGCGCGCTGAGGAGGCGGCCGCGACGCCGCGAAGTCTGCGCGATTTTTCGACGCCTGTATTGACGCGATCCCACGCTTCCACCACGGACGGCGCGCGCGAGAAGAGAGAGATGGGGTCGGGGACCCGTTCGCCTCTTGCTCGCCTTCACGAATCCCCACTGAAGATGGCGGCGGTCGTCGTGGAGGGGGTTTCCGTAGCCGGAGCAGCAGGGGCCGGGCGCTTCCGGCTCAAGCGTCGCAACTTCCGGGCCAAGAGGTCGATTTGTTTAAAAAAATTTAAAATATATATTTAATTACATTCTTTTTTTACAAAAAGTTTAAGACGTAAGTAGTAGGGCGACCAATGTCATAAATAATACAGGGTTTTTTGGGGGGTTTAGATCGCGTAGATATAAATGTGTCTTCAGGTGAAGACGGCTGCTTGCGTTGTGGCCGAAACGTCGTGAGAATTATTTTATTATGTTTTATTATTTTTATTATTTTATTACTTCCCTTCTACGTGACTTTACCGAAAGAACCAAGAAGATTAATTCCTGCAGTCACGAAAGCTTTAAATCGAAATATAAATGTGTCGTTAAACCCGCCACCACCCTACACAGCCAATTGGTAAGGTTTGTCACGTAAGCAGAACGTGCCAATTTGTTACTAATACAGCACACCGATGTGTTAGCTGAGTAAACCAACTACAATGTTTACAATCGGAGTACGACGTTTTGCCAGTAATTCGACTAGCATCATCAGGCGGACAACCAGATTTGTGGAGACATCCTCCTGTTCTAACGACACATTTGTATTTACGCGATCCAACCAACCCAAAACCCCCCGTATAATGGATTTTTATTTGGTCTCCGGTGGGTAGGGTAGAGCGGGTGGAGGCGAGGGGGTGGGGAGAG
>CM025638.2:1851318-1865087 GCA_014621495.2 Entosphenus tridentatus
GCCGCGCGTCGTGGTGACGTCACAGGGCTCACGTGTTTACAGTGTGGACAGTAGCGGCTGCCCGGCCGCTGTTGTTGTTCATTTAAGTCGGTCGTGGTCATTGCCGGCGCTGTCCACAGAGCTCATTGCGACTTCTGCTGCTGCTGCTGCTGGACCTCGCAGAGCGAGTCTCAGGTGTGTGTGTGTGCCCGCTGCTTTGTTGCGGTTGTGTAGTAATCCACCAGCACTGGAGAGACAAAGGCGGCCGGGTGTGGTTCTGACCAAACCACCCCTGTGTGTGTGTTTGTGTGCGATCGGCCCATGAAGCCCACGAGGACATGTGGGCGCGCAGAGCCGCAGGCACTCTCATCAACACGGGCCGTGGGTTTGTCCACTGCTGGATGATGAAGGCAGTCGGTCGCCTTGAGAGTTTAGGGATACAACTCACGGGGGGAGGGGGAAAACACGGCGCGAATGGGGGGGCCATGCAACGCGACCTGTTTGACCGTATCGTCAACCACTTTCAAGTTAATTATATATTTGAAGCTTTCGTGACTGCAAGGATTCATACTATTAGGGTTTTTCGGTAAAGTCACGTAGGTAAAAATAAATAATAAAAATAATATAAATAATAATATAAATAAAATAAGAAATCACGACGTTTCAGAGGCAACACAAGCTTCCTTCATCAGGTGTAAAAAGGTTATTTTGCTGTGCCTTTTTACACCTGCTGAAGGAAGTTTGTGTCGTGATTTATTATTTTATTTCTATTTTTTTACCTACGGCTTTCGCGACCAATATTAGTCATAACAAAGGTTTTTGGGTTAACATATAAAAAATATGGTTTTAAAATATGTATTTTTAATGATTGAATATAGTATTGTCATCAGTAAGACATAAGTATACCAAGTTTGCAGTCGATACCACATTGAGTTACAAGATTTGAGGATACAACAACAACAGACAGAGTGAATTAAATTAAAGCGTGTAAAAATAAAAACGCCTCTCGTTATAACATCACACACCGCGGGTGGTTTTGACCCAGATGAGACTGTAAACGCAGGGTTTTATTATCCCATCTATTCTGCCCTCACGGTGTGTTATGATACGGGTGGCGTGTCTGTGGGTCGACTGAGCCTCGAATGAGTACCTGGTGCGGTGTGTAAAACATCGACACTGGGGAGACAAAGGCGGTCGGGCGTGGTGCTGGCCACCGACCCCCTCGTGTGCCGTTCCGGCCTTCATAGGTGCTGCTCGCTAACAGTCTGTTAAAGGCTATACGGGGAGTGGGGGTCTTTGTCTTGGGGGGTGACCTATGACAGTTTTTTTTGGGTTAGATCAAGTAAATATCTAAATGTGTCGTTAAACCCACCACCACCCGACACAGCCAACTAGTAAGGATTGTTACGTAAATAGAACGTAGCAATTCGTCACTAGTACAGCACACCGGTGTGTTGGAGAGTCACGCCACAACATTTACAATCTGAGTGCGACGTTTCGCCAGTAATTACAACCAGCTTCATCAGGCGACAGCCAGATTTGTGAAGAAGTCCACTTGTTTCGTTCCAGATGTAGAGGTGTAGATGTCGTGACCACGCTTCTGCACTCTTGAGTCAACGAACATTATGCAAGCGCATTATGCGAACCCATTGATGTTGTCCTTCCTAACCCAAAAAAAACCGCTATTATGGATGATTTTGGTCGCGAAAGCCTACGTGTTAAACTGGGATGACCTAAATTTCGATTTAAAGCTTTCATGTCTTCACCTGAGGACGGCTGCTTGCGTTGTGGCCGAAACGTCATGAGAATTGTATTTTAGAATGTTTTATTTTTATTATTTTATTATTTCCCTTCTACGTGACTTTACCGAAAGAACCAAGAAGATGGGATGACCTAGTTTGCATATTACCTGCTCATTGTTGCTGTCGTGTGGCCGTGTCAGGAGGATGTGGAGCTGGCTGGTGGGGAAGAGGGACCCGGTGGAGAGCAAAGAGGTGCGGACGCTACGCCGCACACACGCGCCACATAACGGAGTGGGGACCGCGTATATTTAATAATAATAATCAAAGCAGGGTCACATTCAGCCACAGGGCCATCGCTAGTCCCAGGTCTTTTTTTTAGTGTGCGAGCTGCTATCGCGGAAACGCGGCCTGTTTTAGTGACAACGATGTTGTTGGGGTGGATCGGGGAAGAGATGGAAAGGGCAGGACATTGGGCAATGACAAATACGATAACCCTTACACGTCACAAAATGAGACGCAATTGAGAGTAAAATTGTATTAATGAGGCTACTAGTGACGATAAGCACGATTGTCTTCGTACGGTGCGAAAGAAGTTCAACATACATGCTGTGTGCGTCAATATTTTGGAGTGTTTATTGCATGCACATTCTATAGGACGCATTGTTATTGTTGTGGATATTTTTTTAAATGCTCTTATGCTAAGCTTCTAGAATATAAATTGCGAAGGTAAGATTGTCTCGGTGAACTCTCACTACTCCGTCCTTCAGAGCTGTAGGTATTCTTGAAAAAAAAAATCACTCTGTTCAAGTGAATGTCATTTGGAGAAATGTATTGTGTGCGTCCTACTGTTTTCCCACGTGCGCTATTGCCTTACACAGTGCCGTGCAGATGTCTTGGGTGCGCCATGTATTTTTGTGGAAAGTTGTTGTACTGCGTTCACAGGTACCGGAGATTGGTGATGAGCAGCCATCGAATCCATTTACTGAGCTCCAGGTTCTGGCCGGACACACAGACATCGTGCGTCTCTTGGTTCGCTTGGATGACGACAGGTAGGAAGAAAGTGGAACCGTGCCGGTGGTCTGCACAGCACGCCTGCCTCCCCTTCACATGGCTCGCACGCGCAGCAATTGTTCGTTCGTTTGTTCGTTTCTCAGTCCACTTGACCCTGGTGAGGGTCGCGGCGGCAGCGTGTTGTGTCACACGAACCCCTCTCGGCCACTTGGTTGAAGGTCAAGGTGCAGCGCTGTAATGTCTTGTTCACGCCGCTGCTAAAAGATGGGCCTCCACTAGAGCCCTTCTAGAGGGGATTTGGTATACTTTTCCATGGATGTATGTTGAACTTATATTGCACCGTACGTCGCGAACCGTGCTATTCGGATGTCTTGGAAGAGGTTCGTGAAGGAATTACTAAAATGGAAATCAAATAATTTTTCATTTTCTTAAACCGCTTATCGTATTGTTGATTGTAATCACTTTTGCTGAGCACAGGTCCAAAGAACCGAAACAACAAGTGGCCTGCAACAAATAACACTGTTGAGGGTGTAATGTATGATTGTGCCTTGTAAATGATGACACAAAGTAGAACCCCCGACTGTTTTTTAAAATTATCTTTACAAATTTAAAACGTGCCTCTGGTGCTCATCTATGGTCTGGAATCCGGAGTTGGTGTCATTATGGCGTAGAGAGCTTCACGCATCTCTAGATATTGGTGTTGAGTTTTGTTTTGAGTTGGAGCAAGGGAGCATGTCAGATTGTGTCAGCATGCCTTATCCAGTTGGTTATTGTGGGGTGATTACATCCTCTACGACTTCCACAGGTTTGCCTCGGCGGGTGATGACTGCAGGGTCATCATATGGAACGTGAAGGTGAGTAAAGATTAAGTCTGTGGGCAGGTCCCAGCTCGGACCTTGAGGCTTTCCACGATGTTTTTACTGGTGGGATGGAGTCCTTGTCTCACCATTGGTCCCCGCGTAAGGCGTCGCGCTCCCTGCCGGTGATCTAGCCGAGGACCGCTCGCCACGGGGATCGTTCGGCCTAAATATTTAAACTTTATAAATTACTCTCGTCATGTTGCCCCGCCCCACCTGACTAAACCCCTGGCCCCAAACGGGTAATAGGTGCAGCAGTTAAAAGGGCTTACCTGCTTCTTGAAGATCACCCATAATGAACCAGTGTGAATTAAGCCGTGTGTGTGTGTATATATAACGAGGCTCACGGTCATGCACACAAGGTTACGGTCACTAAAAGGGTCACGGTCACACACACACAGAGGTTCATAGTCACAGGTTCACAGTTACACACACACAGACTCAGGGCCAGCAACGGTCCTGGGCCACGATCCTCTCATCGAGCCCTCTTCGTGAGCCTGGGACCATCGCGCGGAGTCGTAAACTAGCAAGATCGTTGAGATCACCCGTCTTTAGTCAGCAGACACTTTTGCTTGTGTAACCCAGACCAGCCCCGTCAGACGTTGTGTGCTCGTGGTGATTGTGTTTGGCAGCGGTAGTGTACCGGTTTGTGCGCTGCTCTACGAACCCGACGACCCAAGTTCGATTTTTGCTCACGGCCAACACCAGTGACGATTATCCGAACCAGTCCTGGGCCTCCCCTAGCATGACTAGGCCTCAAATGAGTACCTGGTGCGGTGTGTGAACATCGCCACTGGGGAGACAAAGGCCGGCCTTCACAGGTGCTCGCGAACAGCACTTGCTCCAACAGTCTGTTAAGGCTATATGGGGGATCTTTGTGTTTTGGCATTGTTCACAGAGCGGGGAGAAGATGCACGTGTGTCAGGGCCACTCACGTCCCATCACCGCCATGACTGTGCTGTCGACCGCTGTAGGTGACCCGGAAATCTGCAAGCTTCAGTCGACGGTGCTCCTCACTGCTTCCTCCGACAAAACCATCATCGTATCCTGTGCCGTGCAGCGAACGCTGAGAGTTGACACAGCCAGATGCCCATATCGTACTTGTAATACAGTGACTTGTATGGAGGGTTGGTGGACCATGCGGAGTTGTATTATTGTGGGGAGATGACTGAGGTTTCTCTGGGAACTTTGTTTCATCCTGTATGCAAAAATATTCGAAGACCCAAATATCCCAAGCAAGACCTGAAAACCTGAATATAAAAATATTTGTTGGGTCTTTTTCTCGTATATTTTAAAACCATTTTCATCCAATTTTTTCAATCTGAGATGGCTTATTTTCGAAATTAGAACATTTGTGCAGACACATTTTGCTTGGCCTATGTTTATTGGCCCCCTGATGTGAATGTAGAACACATCTCAGGCCTGGTCAGGCTTTGATTAACCTCAGTGTCCCATCGTGCAGCTCTCTTGCGTTATGTACGCGCACACTGCTGTTTGAGAGCCTCCCAATGTCGTGCGGGGGCAGTAAGGGATATTTGACCATACAGTACTTGACAATGCTGGTCAGTGCAGGCTGGTGAAGATGGGGGGGGGCATTGTAGAACAATGGATTCTGTTGCACTGCCCGTAATGTCTACGATTCCCGTTTTATGCGCATGGTGATCACCCATCCGAGCACCTCGCAGGCTTGGATGTGTACCAGCGTCGTGGTCCATATTGGCCAAGTTTGAAAAAAATACCCACAAATTTATCAATCGGGAAAACACGTATCATGTTTGTCCTCCGCTGAGAAACCGAAAAGGACCCTTCTGAAAAGAGTATTGAGGCTCGGTGATGCTTTCCTGAGTAACATTTTTATGATTGTTATTGTCCTGTTTAGCTGTATTAGGTCTGACCAGATGGGCTGCATTTCACGTGATTCATGGCGGACGTCGAGAAATGTGGTTCATTGTGACGATGATGGTCACAAGTTGTGTCCTTAACCAGCTGTGATAGATGTGGGATATCAACACGGGACAGCCTCTAAAGATTCTCTCCAACTCCGAAGGCTCTCTAATCTCAGTCAAGGTGAGTGCCTATTTACAGCTGGCAATGTGTTTCCCTGTGCGTGCAATCATTGTCCAACCCAGTTTTTCACCAAACCTGATTCTTCACGCTCCCTCCATAGTCCAGTGGTCAGTTGCATCGATTAACTTGATTGATAAACTGCACAATTTTTCTACCCAGAGATGCTTCCAGCACCGCGGCACTCGTGCCAAATGCTTTCCCCTGACAGTAAATTCACAGCCCAATGCTCGCCCTTAACACTGTCAATTGAATGTTAATGATTCGCAATATAGGCGTCCATCTGCCTAACGTCCTCAACGAGCTGACGACTACATGCACGCGGCAACGTGTGAACATTTGCGTTGTGCGTGTTGAGTGTGTTATATTATCACGCGAAAAAACATACACACACAAAAACGTACGTGGCAAATAAATCCTTCTCAGAGTGGATTCAGTCGCACCTTCCAACGGATGCAGCACTCCCCCACGGCACTACCTTTCGATACAGAATCTTAGCAGTGTCAAACCCCGCGTAGAGCTGAAACATCACCCCGTTGTTGTGGAAAACAGACCTCGTTAGGAAAACCGTGTGTAGCTGATGCATGCGTTCGACAAAAGCCGCGTTGGGCAAAATTTTTTCCTGTATTTGTGATTTGTGTTGCCAGTGTCTGCTGGTGCTGAGAGAAGAGGCTCTCTGGCTGGCTGGCGGGAAGTACCTGCTGTTGTGGAGCCAGGATGGGAACCTGCTCTCAAAAGTGGCCACCCACCGTCAAGAAGGTGCGCCACGCTTACTCCACAAGCTCCACAGAGCTTCATATTCTCAAATGTCTTACAAGGAAAACGTATTCTCCGGATTTCTAACGCGCACATTTTTTTTATCAATTGTAAAGCGACTGTTTGGGGAGGGTGCATCTTATAATCCGGTGTGTGGCATTTGGATGTGCACGGGGTCCAATCTACGTGCCATTCAGTCTGCCGAATGGATTAAGAACATCTACTGGGACTGGCCCCTATCGTGGGAATGTGGAATTTTCATCACTGACTCAGAGCCACCATTACAGATGAAAACCACCCCATTGGTTGAGCCCGTTTGACTTAATTTTCTCTTTGCCATCAATTCATATTGTCGGTTTTACCTGATTTTGATTTCATAGGTCAAAAACGAAGGGAAATTGAACATTGCTTAAATTGGCATTTGTCTTAAATTATGCACAGAATGTCGTATGTTCATCCTTTTTTGTACCTAGAGGTGTGAATATTCCAGTAAGTTTGAAAACACGAGATTTATGGTATGGCTATTAAACACGAGAACTACATTGTTGCGTTGTGTACAATGCATAACATGCCTGCGATTTCATGACGGATGCTGCGATGCTTTTGGCAGAGGTGTCTTCGCTGATTCGCATAAAAGACTCCCTGATCGCGGCTGCAATGGGCAAATGTTTAGGTGAGTGCTCGGAGCTCTGCTCTCTTACAGCTTTAGTTTGAGGCGACACATTCAGGCCACTCTGTCACCTTTGCCGAATGCCTATTGCTACGTGGATTCCCCCATGGCTGCAGCAGTGCTAACGATGGTGTACGGCAGTGCGTGGTGGGTGTCGGTGAAGCAGTGCGCGTGTGAGCACGTGGCGGGCGGTAGAGCCGCGGTTCGTGCTGCGCTACATACGTATGCATGTTGAACTACTTTTGCACCGTACGTAGCCGACCGTGCTAATTGGAGGTGATAATCAAACTCGGCGACCCAACTTTGATTCCCGCTCATGCCCAATACCGGTGACAATTATCTGAACCGGTCCTGTGGCCTCCTCTAGGTTGACTCGGCCTCAATTGAGTACCTGGTGGGGTAAAACATTTCCACTAGGAAGACAAAGGTGGTCGGGCAGGTGCTAGCCGCCCATCCCCTCGTGTGCCATGCCGGCCTTCATAGGTGCTCGCTAACAGCACCTGCCCCAGAAGTCTGTTAAGGCTATACGGGAGATATTTGTTTTTGTGTGAGTATAAATGGTGGGGAGTGGTGACATGGTTAGCACACTGCACTACAAACCCGAATTCCGGCCACATCAGTGATGATTATCCGTACCAGTCCTGAGCTTCCCCTAGTTTGACTCCGCTTTAAATGAGTATCTTGTACATTGTGTAAACATCACCACTGGAGGGAAGGATTCAGCTCACTCCGTGTTCAGCAAAGGTCTTTTTATTAGATAATCCACAGGTAACGTCCCTGGTCATACGGCAGGTAACGCACGCTTCAGCACGAAGGCGGCCGAGGATGGTGCTCGCAACACCACCCACCACGTCCTGTGCCGTGCCGGTCTTCATAGGTGCTCGCTAACAGCACTTGCCCCAACAGCCTATCCTTGGTAGGCTGCACGAGGATCTTTGGCTTTGCATGTCGGTGGCTAAGGCGCTAGCGCGTGGCTTTTGGTCGGTGTGAACTCACTCTCGTGTTGGCTGGCTGCTGTCACTTTATTTTTGCAGGTGATGGCATATTTAAATTATTATTTGATTTTGGTTTGTGTCATTTTAATGTTGAGCAAAAGTTTACATTGAAAGTCTTTACCTGTTAACTGAGCTGCCGTATTAAGGGAAACAACCAAAGTTGTCGGTTTATACCTCGTTCACCAACAAGGGAACCAGTCTCATCTCCAATTTGCACAGCATTCTGGGAAGCAAGTGTCTTTAATTTTCTAAATACATAAAAAACAACATTCAGTTAAGGGGAGCTGCAAAGCTTAGCACATCCAGTGCAGGCCTACAAACGAATTAAAGGGGAAAAAAGCGGTAAGTGTACTCGATTGGCTAAATTAACTGATGTGTTGTTCGTGTCAAAGTTCTAAGCGTGCACCACTGAGCATTAGAGTACGTAGCTTCCTTTTGCGATCTAATCTAGCGTTTACGACAAACTGGATTCTTTAATCCAGGTCCCCACCTATCTGACTGTACATAGGCTTTCGGGCCTTGTGTGGAAAGTAAACAGATCAGGCATTCTGCGTATCATAATGGTAGGTAATTGGACGTTGAACTTGGGGTCTTGCTTAAGGTAGAATTACGACAGCACATTTGCGTTGGCCACTTGAATTGACTGCTGCATTGCGGGATACGTATACGTGTGCGCGTGTGAGATCGTCATGAACACAAGCACGGACTTAAAGTGCTGCGGTTGGCTGCCGTTCTTTGCCCCTCGCAGTTCTGTACGGCCTTGAGTACGGCAAGGAAGCCCCCCACCAGAGGCAACTCCAGCAGCTGAAGGCGCTGACGGTCCACGCGGAACACGTTCACAGCCTGCTGAGCCTGCAGGGTGAGCGACCGAGAAGCGATCGGCTGCCCAGTCGCCACTCGGCTTCGTCTTCAATGGACACCCACCCGACGTTTGCACCGTAGAACAACAGCAACTCGCAGTGCAGTTTGGATTCGCAAAGTGTCTAAATGTTGACTGCGTCTTCAAAAAAGCGTCGGGTGACATGAGCCTCAAGATAATTTAACGAGAAGAGGCTGTTTTTTTTTTAACGTCTGGTGCGGAGGGCATCACGCGCCTGATGTATAGTTCTCGTTCGTCGTGATATCTATCTTACAGGGTAGCACGATGGGTAACGTACCGGTTGGCATACTCGCTCACCAACGGGCCAGTTGGCCTCTAGTTCAACGCATGCTGCTTCAGAAGTGAGAGTTGAGGAGACCGGCTTTACTTTCTGCAAGATGAGTTATGCACTTTAAAATCTAGATTGAAAACTAATTTCTTTCGAACTGTTTTTTTAGTTTGTTGTCCTTCCCCCGCACCTCCGATTAGCACGGTTGGCTACGTATGGTGCGAAAGAAGTTCAACATACACACATATATACAAGATGCACATTGCTTGAGCGGAAACAACATCGGTGAACTTTTCATGTCAAGTCCTGGCTCCTTGGTGTAGGCTAGGCAAACATAATCATCAAAATTTAAGAATGGATATACACATTATTTTGAATAGACAAACGTCATTAATTAAAATATAGCTAAATACAACCATCAAACGGCGAGTATTGTGCAAGTTAGATGACAACGTTGAAAAGCCGTCACCATTATTAAACATAAGTCCTGTAGGCAGTGGCATACAGTTTGAAAAAGGTGAAATTTACCCTCCCTTCACACTAATTAACATCTTAAACTAAAGGAAAATACCGTTAAGACACTTTATTCAAGTGGCCACTGGCTTACACTGAAAGGGCTGTGATGGCGGTGAGAGTTGTGACATTGAGACGGCGTTGTGCGTGCAGGCGGCTGGTTTGCGAGTGGCTCCCTGGACGGCGAGCTCATCCTGTGGAACTCTGGCAACCTGGCGGAGCATCGCAAGGTGGCGCTGCACGCACCCATCAGTCCGCAGCTCCAGAAGTCGCACTGCTCCCAAGCCTACCCGTGCAGCATCGCCCACCTATCAACCGACTCGCAGGTACGTTGCCCTTCTCTCGCACCGTGCGCAGTCGTCCGTGATGCCTAGGAAAAGCCGCGAGATGAAAGTGCTGGTGCGCAAGGCCCTCTTGCCAGAGGAAGTTCTGGAGAGTTATTTGGAGTAAAAAATAAAAATTAATAAAAGTAAAATAAAATAAAAATCACGACGTGATTTTTATTTTATTTTGATACAGCTGTATGATACAGCTATCGTGCTGTGACTGTTCCACCTGAAGACGGAAGCTTGTGTTGCTTCCGAACGTCGTGATTTTTATTTAATTTTACTTTTATTAATTTTAATTTTTTACCTACGTGACTTTACCGAACAAACCTAAGAATATGAATCCTTGCAGTCACGAAAGCTTCAAATCTAGAAGTTTTTTGGAGCCTCGCTACATTATGTTTTGAACAGGTTGGAGTAACCCCCCACACGGCACCATCCCAAAATAGTAGAACATTTGGTGTATAGTACGATGACGTTGTGATGAGGCTTTATAACATTGTATATTTTTCACAAGACTCCTTCACATGTATGGGATTGAGTTGAAATAAAAAAAGATATAGGTACCTTGCATCTTCATAAATATCTCATCCAGCAGCTGTTTATTGGAACTCCATAATTACCGTTTATACGAACATTAACGGAGTTCACAGAGCAAAATGTCTAGGGTGTCAACAAGTGTGCCAAAAAAATTAATCGGATGGGAAAGGTGATGCTATGGACAGCTTCGGAGAAAATGAATGCAGTTGTAATAAAACTCGTTGAGACGACTTCTGGAATCCGTCTTTTATTCAACTTATGTTACAGTTACTTCACGCTGCTAATAGGCAGCGTGAGAGGGACAGATAGACAGAGAGAGAGACGCACTGCCACGTGGCAACCCGGAGCCCCGCTCCGGCGTGGCCCCCCTCCTCTGTTCGTTCCCGTTCTGACCACGTGTCGTTCGTCTCCACCCCTATTTAATACCCGGGTCACGTGGTACGTTTCCACCAATCCTCGTTAGCCTGCATCGAATCTTCCAGGCTCCTTCGTCAGCTCCCGGGACCACGCCCCTGACTCATCTCCCCATTGGCTGAGGCCAAAGCCAGCAGAGCCAATCTTTATAGCTGTCACCTTTCCATCACGTCAGGGCCATGCCCCCAGGCTTCCCCCCCATTGGCTGTAAACCAGGACCGGCAGAGCCAATCACCATGACGAGTTGTGATACGTCAGTGAGCCGGATATATCCTCATATTACACAGTGGTGAGGCATGATGACCGTCGTAGCAGCGTTCCAACTGTGCCTCACGTTTTTCTCTGCGTCGCGGCCGGTAGTGTGTGTTCGCAGCAGTTGGGTCGGGAATCTGCGTGTACGATCTGACGTCGCAAAGACTGGTCGCCTGCCAAAGGAATGCTCACAACTCGCAGGTGCTGCAAGTCGTCAAGCTGCAGAAGAGGTACAAACGCGCTGCGGGGGTGCCCACGCAACGCTCTCCGATGGCGGTCGTGGTCTTGACGAGCGTCGTCTGCTGGGACATTAAAATCGCGTTTTGTATCTTCATGTTGATTGAGACGGTTCTATAGCATCGCTTGCTCGTTCAAACATTGGGGATAAAATGCCATGTGCTGAGCACAGGCCCCGAAGGTCCAATAAATCATACGGCCAGAAATAAACAGCGCTGTCAAAAGTTGTTTCGGTGCTTGAAAGTGAGCAATATTATAAGGGATTTGAAGTTTTCGTGACTGCAAGGATTCGTACTCTTTTTTTTTTCGGTAAAGTCACGTAGGTAAATGCTGACGGAGGCTTGTGTTGCTTCCGAAACGTCGTGATTTAATTTAATTTATTTAAATTTTTTACCTACTTGACTTTACCGAAAAAACCAAAGAGTATAAGATTATAAGGGCTTTTGGAAAAGTGATGATGGGAGGGAATTCCAAAGTGGAGCAGTGACAAGGAAGATGCAGAAAGAGAAGTGTTGTGACCTGCGGTGTGGTGGTTGAACGCAGTATGTGTGTATGTATGTTGAACTTCTTTCGCACTGTACGTAGCCAACCGTGCTAATCGGAGAAAGGACAACAAACAATGTAAAAAAACGATTCTAAAGAAATTATTTTTCAATCTCGATTTAAAAGGGCATAGCTCCATTGGCTTCCTAATATCGGCAGGAAGTATGAATGGCACGAGACAGATTCGCTCGCAAACAGCTTTTGCCACAACAGTCTTGTGGAGGCTGCACGGGGGGGGGGGGGATGATTGCTTTGCTTGCGGTCGTGTGGCTGTTCCTGTAGTGGCCTGCTGGTGAGCTGCTCTGAAGACGGCACCACGCGCATATGGAAGCTCCACTCGCCGGCTGCGGCGCAACGTGGGTGATGCTGTCGGTGCCGTCGGCGCACGTCTCACACACGGCAACCCAGTGCTCAACCCGTAAACACGGCCAACTTCCTCCGTGTTGCTCTTCCCGTGACCTGCACACCCCCGTTATCCGCATTCACGAATGGATCCGCAGATCCTCATATTCACGCAATGATACATTTTTGTCGGCACGTATTATTAATAATGTATGGATGCGAGCAGTGGTTGTGTATACAGGGTGCTTAAAAAAAAATGTCAACACTTCTGAGAATTTGCAACAATACCACAAGAAATGTGCCTCCGGACTCTGGAGGCACATTAAAACATTTTTTCAGCACCCTGTATTATATAACCGGTCGTTGGTGAAATTCAAATCAAATGGCATTTCCGGTGTTGGCATGTTCTGCATTGCACGTGGCCTTTATGAGCTGCCTCTTCTCCATGTTTTCCTCGCTGCCCGGTCCATGTGGAACCAGTTCCACGCAGGAGGACGGCATCTGAGCGGTGGTCGCTGGGGCTCGTTGGGGACCTCATCGGCCACTCCGGCGCCCTGCAGGTGAGAGAGAGACACCCTCCATGCAGCCTGACACGTGCTATTTCCATTCAATATATAACTGCTTGTGGATTGATAATTAATATTACTGCTGCTACGTATGTTTACGCAAGAAAGCCTCACTGAGTCAACTCTTTTTTAGAAGGGTCCCACCAAGTTTTCCGCAGTAGGGGGCGATACTGCTGTGTGTAATCACAATTGAATAATTTGGAGGTCATTTTTCAGCATTGGGATGTTTGGCCAATACCAGTGACATTGTTTTTTTTTAAAGAAAAGATCATTTCCATTTTTCTTTCCACCTTTTCCTTTCTCTCTCCCACGCACTTGACCTATCCCATTCTTACCCATGTCCCCCCCCCAAATCTATACCACTGGTCCACCTGCCCTGCCCCCCACCCTAGCCCCACTCATGACACTTAAAAAAAAATCTCGTTGTGTACAGTATTTGTTTTGTCACCAAAATGTGGTACCAGCTCCCCGCTCATTCCAAATTTATCCTGCACCATGTCAATGCCATAGCCTGTGCCCCCTTTTTTCACCCCCCCCCCCCCTCACTCCGAAAAGCCTTGGTGGCATGATCCACAGGTTGAGAACTTCTGTCTTGCCATCTTCATCAGCAACTTCCCTCCGAATTCACAGCCCCCCCTCCACACACACTCCCTATCCATTCCCATGCGGGCTCCATCTCCCGCGACAATAAGGTAATACCCATCGCCTACACACTCACATCTGCTGAATCAGCTAATCCCCCCCCTGCCCTGGCTACTTCACTTCTCTTACACTTACCCTTATCTTAACTATTAATCAGCTAATCCCCCCCCCC
>CM025638.2:1870892-1886224 GCA_014621495.2 Entosphenus tridentatus
TTCTGTAGATGTAGATGCCACTAGTTCTTCACGTTCTGCAGATGTAGATGCCACTGGTTCTTCCCGTTCTGTAGATGTAGATGCCACTAGTTCTTCACGTTCTGCAGATGTAGATGTCACCACCGCCATCTATTGCGTGGCGGTTGAACTTACGACTCTCGGTCCGAACAGGCATCTGGATATACAGACAAGTTTGTTCTTATCTCTGAAAGTTCGTAAGTCGAATGTTCCGTAAGTGGAGGAGTCCCTGTAGTCTGATGGAATGCATCGTATTCTGATTCGTGCGGAGACAGAGAAGAAGAGCTGTGCGTACGTGCCATGAGTGTCCATCTGTCACCACTGAGTGATGGACACACGTGCCTTGAGTGTGCCTCAATAGTGAAGGCCGTCGTGAGGGTGCGTCTGTGCGCTTGCCAGAGTCCAATGCCCCCTCTCGGCCAACAGTTATGAATATCCGAACTGGTCATGGGACTCTTCTAGGTAGACTCAGCCTTAAATCACTACCTGGTGGGGGGTCTAACAAATATGCACTGGGGAGACAAAGGCGGCCGGCCTCCAACGGTGCTTACTAACAACACTAGGTAGGGCCTACGAAAAACTAAAAGGGCCTAACGCTAAAAAAAGATGTTGAGCGCGTTTTTGTTGTTGTTTGATTTAAAAAAAAATTAAACAAGATATATTTCTTGAGTAAATATATTTAGAGCAAGGATAAGCGCAGTGTGTGTACAAAGAGGCAGAGTCATGTCAATCGTTTTTTTCCCATAAGGCGAGAGAGAAATGAACACCGGCGATGAACTTTTCGAGATTTTTGTTAAATTGCAAAATGAGCAACAACATCTTCAATTGGTGTTTTTTGCACAACCTCGTTCTCAACAGAGAGCAGTACAAGGGAAGACAAGGCGGCATTGAGGTCCTGTGGTTGATCGGAGACAGCTTTTAAAAAAAATTCGGCTTTAGTGAGTGACAGCGGCGGCAGTAGTAACATGGGGCAGCAGTAACCATCTGCAGAAAGTTATCACCGAAGGCCTACGAAACAGAAGTGCCCAGGGGCCTACAAGAATCTTAATCGGGCCCTGCACAGCACCCCACGAACGTTGGGGCCGCTCGCCACCTTGCAAGTTGTTGTTTTTCTGGGACGTGGGAACGCTGGCGCGATGACTCGAGTCCGTGTGACCTGCGAGCCGTCGCCACAGATGCTTCCAGCTGGCACACTCCATGTCAGTCACAAAGATCACTCCCAAGTCGGTACACACAGTGTGTTGTCTCGTTCAGTGGCCTCTAATTCTCGGGCTCAAAGTTCAAAAGTAGAAAGTCAACGCAGTGGTGTGTGCGCCGTCTCCTGTTCGCAGCCCTGCGGAGAGCCACGGGGGGGGGGAAATTCCACATTCCTAATTCAGGGGCTGGTCTGTCCATGGGACGACCGCTGTTGAATTATGCACCAAGTGGTACATCTCATTTAATCGACCCCGGCGGAAGGGATGATGGGCCGAGTCAACCCCCATCCGGGATTTGAATTCGCAATCTTTGGGCTGTGAGCCTCTCGCTGTCTCCTGCCGAGCGTGACCGTGGCGGCTATCCGGTGGTTATTCTGCCCGCAGGGGGACGGGTTCTGGAGATCGGCTTTGGCATGGCTATCGCGGCCACCAAGGTAGAGGAGAGCGACATCACGGAGCACTGGATCATCGAGTGCAACGACGGCGTCTTCCAGCGCCTGCAGCAGTGGGCGACGAAGCAGCCGCACAAGGTGAGTGTCCCCCGGCGGAAAGGGGGGGGGGTCAATATACAGAGAGTCCTCTACTTACGAACGAGTTAGGTTCCAGGGGTCTGTTCGTAAGTCGATTTGTTCGTAAGTCCAACTTTACTCCTGTCGATTCCAAATATGTTGTTACGGCGTGTACACTAAACACGGGGGATGGCTTTGAAAGCTGGGTAATCTCCTGTAGATGCCACTGGTTCTTCACGTTCTACAAATGTAGAGATGCCACTGGTTCTTTACATTCTCCAAATGTATAGATGTCACTGGTTCTTCACGTTCTACAAATGTAGATGCCACTGGTTCTTCACGTTCTACAAATGTAGAGATGCCACTGGTTCTTCACGTTCTACGAATGTAGAGATGTCACTGGTTCTTCACGTTCTACAAATGTAGATGCCACTGGTTCTTCACGTTCTACAAATGTAGAGATGCTACTGGTTCTTCACGTTCTACGAATGTAGAGATGCCACTGGTTCTTCACGTTCTACAAATGTAGAGATGCCACTGGTTCTTCACGTTCTACGAATGTAGAGATGCCACTGGTTCTTCACGTTCTACAAATGTAGATGCCACCACCGCCATCTACTGGACGGCGGTTGAACTTACGACTCTCGATCCGAACAGGCAATTGGACATACTGACAAGTTTGTTCGTATCTCTGAAAGTTCGTAAGTCGAATGTTCGGTAAGTGCAGGAGTTGGTGGGGGGGGATAGGGTCAATTGCCCCTTCTTAGTTTAATTCGGCTCGGAGTGCCGAGTTGACAACAGCTGCCTCCCTGTGACAGGGCACGCTCGAGTGGGCTGGCGGTTTGTGAGAATCTCACTCACGTGTCAAGCCAAGTTATTCTTAGTTCACACGTGGCGCCTTTCTGGCACAAATCAGCCACCCAAAGCGCCATTGCATCATTGAACATAAAAAACAAATACTTATTCTATACGGTCAAAAAATGAAAAGCGAGTTGTGTAAGCGTCCCTGCCAGTGCGTGACATGTCGCTTGCTTACCGCAGATCGTGCCACTGAAGGGGCTGTGGGAGGATGTTGTGCCAACGCTGCCGAAAGGACACTTTGATGGTAAGCACGGCGCTTGTTGGTTGTTCGTGTATGGAACATTCTGATAAACCGCCATAATTCTGTCACCAGTCACTTCACGACGTGATTGGTACTTTTCTTGTTGGTGCGTTCTGTCTCATTCATGAATCAGAATATGTATTTGAAATGGAGGAATCCGATGAGCTATAAATCTCTACTTCAGATGTTTAGTAGGGGTGAGTCACAACGTTACAGGAACAAACAATACAATAACACGATGTGAGTTGCCTACGTATAGGAAAGGTAAGAATATCACAAAAAAAATACAAACAAAACTAAACTATTTTATTTTACCAGGTAAAGCCCACTGAGCTATTCGCTTCATTTTTCAGAAGCGACCTGGCCACAAATGATAGCTCTACGAAGTGGCTTATCATATACATATTCAAATACTTGTTATCATCATTCATAAACCCAAGCTGTAGTCTCACTGTTATAGCCCTCCAACTGCATGCCAGTTTCTGTGCGGATTCCCAAACATGCGGTTAGCAAGAGAACTCCCACGGCCATGCATGGCCTTGAGAAATTAACTTCTGACCCATCTGCAAACTGAAAACGCTGCAAGCTGTGTAACGACTAAACACGTAATTTTGCGTTCTTGCAGAATTACAATTTGCTGCGCACACTTTAACCTCGAGTACATACCATAGCTACGATGTCAACACAGATTGCTTATCTTTTATTTAATTTAAAGATATGCCCTTACTTTGCCCGGTAATGTATTAACTTCCTGTATTGATAGAACGCGGGGTCATGTGACCCCGAGTCCTGCTGCTATCTACTCAGAATCGGTACAAAGTTACATTTTACATTTCAAGAGATCACAGCGGAGATCACGGCCGCCTCCACTTGTGTCCAACAGCATGGGTGGTGCAGTCATCAACCGCATCAGGACATCAACAAGCCGACGTTCACATCTCCTTTATGCAGGGCCAGATTAAGGTTCTTGTAGGCCCCTAGGCACTTCTGTTTCGCGGGCTTTCGGTGATAACTTTCTCGAGTTGGTTACTGCTGCCCCATGTTACTACTACCGCCCTGTCACTTGCTAAAGCCGATTAAAAAAAGCTGTCTCCGATCAACCACAGGGCAACAACGCTGCCTTGTTTTCCCTTGCATTGCTCGTTGTTGAGAATGAGGTTGTGTGAAATACACCATTTAAAGATGTTCTTGCTCATTTTGCAATTTTAACAAATCTCGAAAAGTTAATCTCCGGTGTTAATTTGTCTCTCGCCTTATGAGACATTTTTTTTTGACTCTGCCTCTTTGTAGACACACTTATACTTGCTATATCAATATATTTATTCGAGAAGATGTCTTGGTTACATTTTGGATAAAATAGTTATGAACAAAAAAACATGGTAACATATATTTTCCTAGGCCCGTTAGTTTCCGTAGGCCCCGGCGCAATGCCAACTGTGCCTATTGGACAGTACGGCGCTGCCTTTATGAATATAAAAGTAGAGACACAAGCCACATCAGTGGTGATTGTGGTCATGCAACACAAACTATGGACAATATATCATGTGATCTCCTTTGCCAGTAGACCAGAGAACGCCTTTAGACGTCAAAAGGCGTCCTCTGACATCGTTTGAGACGAGGCTCAAAAGAAAGCTGTCTCTGGTGTGGACCAATCAGTTTCAAGGACAATGCATTTCTTATCAGAGTATATTTTTTGTTTGCATTCTGACCACAAGCATTGTGGTTAATGCAGACATGATTCCTTGTAAAAGGTTTCAGTTTGGTGTTTTAACATCTTAACACTTGTTTTGTTGCCATAAAAAAGGGGAAAACCTATTATCATATGGGACAATATAGTGAACCAGTGTAGTCTGCACTCCCTCACTGGAGGAGGAACGGCAGACCTTGGCATTTCCTGAACATATTGCTGCCGTATGCAAGAAGAGACAGTGACGGTATAAACGAGAGCATGCGCGTTGTGATCCTATAACCAACTGTGCATATGAGAATGGAATTACACGTACCTTAATCTCCAGAAAATAAGACACTCCAGAAAGTCAGACGTTCCCCAATAAAATTACACAAATCTGATCTCACACACACAGTTGCTGGGTTACAAGATGGTGACGTATCAGTGGCTGACCTTGTGACTTCATCAGCCTTTGTATTGTTCCAGGGATTCTGTACGATACCTACCCACTCTCCGAGGCGACCTGGCACACGCATCAGTTTGACTTCATTAAGGTAAATGTTTAAAATGCGACGACTACGCAGAATAAAATAACAGCGGCTTCTATTAACCTCATGAAGCCTCACTGAGCCTCGGCACTATTTTTGTCAGGAGGGGTCCTGCATCGGGATGTTTGGTATGTGGCAGGAAACTGTGGAGTGCCCAGAAAAAAAACTCCACGTAAAGGAGAGGGCAACGTTCAGAGCTCCGCACAGATGGGCCCATCAATCCGTTGCTGTCATGCCATCTCTCGACCAGACCACCTCGCAGCATACGCTTTGTTTTACGAATACATTCATTCGACTCGTAAAACACATTAAGAGACTTGTGCAGGCAGTCGTGTGTAAACGCAAAGCAACAAAAAACCCCATACATTAATCATTACCTTTGCCTTTGGAATAGCTACAGTCAGCTAACATTTCAGGCAATCTAGAATCAATGGCCTCTCGTTCGAGCAGAGGGCAGAGGTCACTGTGCGGCCATCACGCGGGAAAGTGTGTGTGTCAGCTCCAAAGGGCTTCTACCCCTCTGCTCTCCAAGGCCTTTTCACCACCAAAAAATAAACAGGCCACGCCACCTGCCCACGAAATCCAGAAAGGTGAAACCGGTCCAGAATTTTCCCACTTCAAAAAATGCTGCTGGAAACGTACGGCCCTGAAATCTTTATCTGCCAGTCGGCTGAGTTAGTCAACCCATAGTATCTGGGTCTATCCCATGACGTGGCAGTGAGCCATCTACGCTTCACCGGAAGGCTTCAGATCGCATCCCTGATTAAAATTAATATCGGCAGCAGCAATCGTGCCAGCAACTTCGTGATTCGAGTTTCGGGTCCGCCACCTTATCCGTAGACCAAAACCCCGGACATATTTCCCGGTTAGCTCAAGTTCATTGAAGCGTTGCAGCCTACCGCGATGAAGATTATTCAACACAATTCCGTAAGATCTCGGTGACAAATCCTTACCTGTCTTTGCGTGTTGGCTCTGATGTTACCGGTGGTGTCTCTTTGCTGCGGCAGGGTTACGCCTACGACCTCCTGAAGCCTGGCGGCGTGCTCACCTACTGCAACCTCACGTCGTGGGGCGAGCTCATGAAGAACAAGTTCACCGACATTGAGAAGATGTTCCAGGTGGATGGCTGCGACGTGCATCATCCCATGATTTTGATGTCACTTTTTCATTGATATTTTACATTCTCTTCATCGCTTATTTTTGCCATTTCGTACATGGAACATCCTACAGGGTCGTCCAGATGTCCTGTGACCCCCAATTAATTGGCCCCTTGCATTTTTGCCCTTTGCATATTTATTCCTGTTTTAAACGAACCTTTAAAAAAACAACACGATTTCGAGAATACAATTTGGGGTCACAAGACATCTGGACCACCCTGTTCATCAGCCAATAGATTTAAATAGTTTTTTTTTATCGATGAGGAAATATGCATGATACAGTATACGGCTGTCAAGGATACAATGTGTCGAGGCCATAACGAAGCCTGCACTAACGCGGTTTGTCTGTGGGGCCCGCACAGGAGACACAGGTGCCTCAGCTCGTGGAGGCAAAGTTCAGGAAGGAGGACATCAGCGTGGAGGTCATGGACTTGGTGCCACCCTCCGACTGCAGATACTACTCCCACACCAAGATGATCGCCCCCACCATCATCAAGCACTAGGCGGCACGCACGCACGCACGCACCGGGGAATGGCAGCAAACGCTGTCCTTGTTTATCTTCCAGATTCACCACTTGCACCACCACTGAGCTTCATCGGGGGCACGTATTACCGATCGTTTCCAATGGTAAGTCCGAGCTGAGCCAACACGGCGTTCTCATGGCACAGGTGGTTTTTCCACTCGCTATTTGTCAAGCCGAGCCAAAACCAAGCAGCGACAACGCTGCTGGCATTTCTAGACAACTAAATATTCCAAGAGGGGCGGGGGGGAGGGCAAGCGGGGCCAGTTATTAAGCGGGGGCTTTGCGTGTGGTATCGGTACGCTGTGAGTACGCAGCATTTTACCACGTCATCTACCGTGCACAGTCCCACTTAGAAATATATTCCACTGGTGGTGTACTACCTTGGCAGTGGTGCACAAGCGCAGATAATAATAACAACTGACATGCATCAGCAACACTGTGGCCCTAAAAGAACTGCTCCTTCTTCATCGCACTTAGGCCTGAGAGGAGAGCGAGTTGATACACAAGTTGGACTCTGCGCTTTACATCATTGTGCTAAACTAGTTCACTGTGTGGTAGTGTCAGCGAGACACGGCTCGGCTTTTGCAGTGGAAAAAGCTACTCGGCCAGGCTGGATTGGTGCGGTTTGGTTGTACGGGAGAAAAGAGGAACAAAATGCAACTAATCCTGTCAATTATTGTACTGTAATTAGTACAGTAGTTTTTTTTTACGAAATTCAGCAAAACACTGCTGTTTTTCAAGGGGCTTCTGTATAGATATGCGGGTCATTTTACCACGCGACTCCTCCGGTTTCCTGTTTCAAAATGATGTTTGATGCCTGTGGATGATGAATAAAGAAAACGGTAAAGGTGCAGCCCTGCAATTGCTTGCTCATGCCACTGCTGGTGGAAGGGGTCTCCACGAGAGGGGGAGCTCCGGACAGCTCTCTCCAGAGGGTGCATCTGAGCCAAATCTTCGATGCTGGACAGGCATCTTGGAAGAGGTGCGGGGTACCCACACTTTACCCCGCCGCATGCGACCTGCCCGACCGAGGGTTGATGAACCCGTTTATACTGCCAGGTCAGGGGGTCGGCAACCTCTGGCCTCCAGAGCCGCATGCGGCTTCCTCAAGGACCGCCGCCGTCTCGTATTCGCCACAAGCATTGCGGCTCCTGCAATGTACATTTTTTTTGGTTTCACCGAATAAAAAAAATGGCTGTTGTTATTTTGGCTGTCGGGACCCCCTGTGCTAGGTAGACAGAGGCGGGGGGCGTGGAGGGGATGAAGGAAACCTCTCCATTGTTTCAAATGCCGTGCCAGCAGTGCCGGATTAACCTAGTGCGGGGTTCTGTAGCATATGTTACAAAGGGGCTATAAATAAAAAAAACACGTAAACATTAAAAACACAATTTTTTTTGCATAGTAAAATAATTTTAGTTTTTCATTTGCTATACAGCCACAATACGACAAATCGCTAACCTTAAACACCCAGTCGTTCATAAAAGTTGAAGGCAGTATAGTACTATAGTAATAGAGCGAGTGCAGAATCACTGAACCGGAATTGATAGCTTGAAAGTGCGGGGCCCGTAGCTACAACACGTGTAGCTACTACACGTGTTGTAGCTACATGTGTAGCTACTGTTGCAACGAGGATAATCCGGCACTGCGTGCCAGGGATCCAACCGACGTCCTCTGGATTGGAAGTCCAGCGTGCTTGACCATTTCATCCAACGATTAATGCAGGACATATTCCCAGCACGTGGTTATTCTGTGATTACTCAAGACCAAGGGGTCGGCGACTTTTCAAAGAAGAAGGACAGACATTTTTTTGTCTTTGGGGCCGTCCATAAATGACGTCACGTGATTTTGGACGATTTTTGCCCTCCCCCCCTTCGTCACACATCGTCACAAATGTCTGACCCCCCCCCCCCCCCAGGTGCGTGACGTCATTTATGGACGGCCCCTTACGCGATCTAGCCCAAAAACCTCTATTATGGACCTGGAGAAAAATCCACGCGACCACGGGGAGAGAGAGACGCCACAAACTCCAAATATACAGCAGTAGGCGTCAGCGTAGAGATCAAATCCACGACCTGCTGCGTACCAGGCGAGGTAGTCAACATCTCGCCACTGTAGAGTGTGAGGTTCCCCCGGGGCTCCCTGCAGTGGAGGCCCCAGTAACTCGTAAGGAGCCGCACGTGGCTCCTCGAGAAAGCTGCAAACAACAACAAAGACCCCCCGTATAGCCTTTACATACTCTAGGGGCAAGTGCTGTTAGCGAGCACCTATGAACGCCGGCACGGCACACGAGGGGGTGGGTGGCCAGCACCACGCCCGACCACCTTCGTCTCCCCAGCGGCGATGTTTACACGCACGCGCACACCGCACCGGGTCCTCTTTGTTCTTTATGCTGAGTCGACCTAGGGGAGGGCCCAGCAACCGGTTCGGATACAAGCGTCGGTGGCAGCGGGTTCCGGGGGGCGGGTTCGTCGCGGGGTCAGCTCCCCCCGCCCCTGCCCCGGCCTCAACTCGCCCTATTGATACTTTTAGGGTTTTTTCGGTAAAGTCACGTAGGTAAAAATAAATATTAATAATAAAATAATAGAAATAATTATGTGAAATAAAATAATAAATCACGACGTTTCGGAGGCAACACAAGTCTCGGTCATCAGGTGGGAACCGTCACAGCAACATTTACTGTATTATTGAACCAGGGCGGAGAACATTTACACCATTGGAACATCATTTGCCAGTAAAAAATATGATAATTGGTTTTTTACCCTTCTACCTGGCAACAAAACTGACACCTTTTTTACAAGGAGTCATGTTTGCATAGACCACAATACCTGCAGTCATAATGCAAACAAAAAACACAACTCTGATAATGTGTGCACTGTCCCTGAAGTTGATTGGTCCACACCCGAGACAGCTTTTTTACCCAGATAAAAGGGTAAAAAAACAATTATCATATTTTTTTACTGGCAAATGAGGTTCCAATGGTGTAAATGCTTACCCCGAGCTCTCAAACTCTGATGGTGCATTGTCTTTGAGTTGTGCGCCTTTTGGCGTCATCTGGTCCAACACCATGTGAGACTAGGCTCTAAGAAAAACTGTCTCGGGTGTGGACCAATCAACTTCAAGAACAGTGCACATTATCAGAGTTATGTTTTGTTTGCATTATGACTGCAGGTATTGTGGTCTATGCAAACATGACTCCTTGTAAAAAAGGTGTCAGTTTTGTTGCCAGATAGAAGGGTAAAAAAACAATTATCAGGGCGGAGAGGTTGCGGTTGGGAGCGGCTCGCGCATCCGGAAGTGCCGCCCACACCCGGAAGTGCCGCCGAAGTGCCGCCCACGTGTTCCGCTCTCGTGCACTCGCGGAAGGCGCGCGCTTCTCGTGTGCTACCCGTGCAGTACACACACACGAGAGAGAGAGAGAGAGCCCCAACACACACACACACTCCACACAGAGAGACACTTTGACGTGCTTTGCCGCGGCAGGGCTACGCTGCTGCTGCTGCTGCCGCTGCAACTTGCAAGCGGCCAGCGCTCGCAGATGGTGAGTTCGTGTCGTGTGGTCGCCACGCGTCCGCTGTTGTGATGGCGGGAGTGTGTGCGCGCGTGCGTTGTTGTTGTGTCCAGGAGACGCACACACCCATCGTGGGTTTGACCTCTAGGCTGGATTGTGTGACGAGCTCACAAATGCCTTGAACGGTCTGGACACGTTCCAGGCGGTGAGCTCCTCGGGCGGGCAAGGCTGCTCTGGCTGGGTTCACGTAGCCCGCATGCCCAGCTACCGCATGCCCAAGCAGCTTCTGTTGGGCCGCATAGAGGAGGGGCTAAACGGGCACGGCACGGGCTAGAGAAGAGATGGAGCTGATGCGGTACGGCAGGACATGGAGCTAAGTGGACTTGCTGATGGTTGGTACCAGCGTTGTCAAGATCGGCCTCTGTGGAGGAGGCTCGTGAAGGACGCTGCTGCTACTGGGCAGTTGGAGGCAGTTGCCCTCCAACAACAACAGGGCGGAAGAGCGACGCTCACAACAACGAGCGGAGCGCCTGGCGTATAAAATAGAGCGAGTTGGCACAGTATGGGGGTACAGCTGGTGTGCATCTACCGGTCATCTCAGTCAACCCATGGCACCCGCAGGCTCTGTCCCGTGGCCTCCTGCCGCCAGCAGCGAGCCTTCGACACTTCACGTGACAGCTTCAAAGTGCACCTAGCCTGGCACAGGCACCGTGGTAACGCCGCCGCCACTTATTGTTGGTTATTGGTTGTTGTTGAGTTCCTCTGCACGGGTTTGTAGAGACGCGGCTGGGCACAGGACCTTGTGCTCATCTCATTGCGTTGGATTGTTCGTGTTGTGTTAAACGTTTTGTGTATTTTTGTTGTCGTTGCACGTGTGTGTGTGTGTGTGTTCGTGTGTGTGTTTGTAAGCTCACAAACTCCTGGGATGCGGTGGTGTAGTGGTTAGCGGAACGCTGCGCTACAAACCCGGCGACCCGAGTTCGATTCCTGCCCACGGCCAACACCGGTGACGATTATCTTGACCCGGTGCTGGGCCTCCCGTAGGTCGACTCGGCGTAAAATGAGTACCCGGCACGGTATGTAAACATCGCCACTGGGGAGACAAAAGCGGCCGGGCGTGGTGCTGGCGACCCACCCCCTCGTGTGCCGTGCCGGTGTTCATAGGTGCTCGCTAACAGCACTTGCCCCGACAGCCCATGAAGGCTACACGGGGGATCTTTGTCTTTGTACGCTCACATATCCTTGAACGATCTGGCCCCATCCCACATTTACTCTTAAACAAATTCGCCAAATTCCGGCTTGGTTCCTCTAAACTCCCTCGTACAGCCTCAGGTTCCACATTGTTCCTATTAAAAGTTCCATTCGATGAGGACTCGGTTTGGTCAACGAAAAAGTCTGCGTTTCTGCTTCACGTTTCTGAAATACTTTTGCCACCCATCGACAGCTTGGTTCCCGTCACTTCACCCCTCTTTATATATCCCCGTGAGACCAAAACAGAGCCGACTTGCACCTTATCCTGGCGCCTACTTGCTGTCACATTTGCATTTTGAGGTGAGCACGTGGCATTTCTATGGTCCGGACAATTTCACACACAGGTCGGAGGGGAGGGGGGGGACTGCATTGTTTAAATTAATTTTATGATTAATATAAGTTTATAAAAAAAATTTTATATCAAAGATGTGTAATTATTTAATGATCATTTATAAAAACAACAATATGTTTACATACCTGTCAACCCCTTATCAGTTGCCCTACCTTATTACAGACCAATGCAGGACCTTATTGGTCACCCCGTGCCCTTTATAAATCTCAACGTTCATCCTACAAAGTCCCATCACAAGGGAGAAACACAAACAAATTGACATTTTTTTGCCCGTATTGAATCGGCTGTACGCCGTATGGACCTGAAAACTCTGTCCCTGTACACCAGGGGTGGGGAACGTCTGGCCCGCGGGCCGTGTAAGGCCCACGAAATCATTTGGTGTGGCCCTGCCAAGGCAACCGCAGGCGGGACTCGAAATTCAATAAATCTCGGAGCAAACCTGGAAAAGCAGTTGCGAGTAGTAGCATCATCAATACCAGCTAACATCATCACACGCCTCGCCAAAGAGAAGCGGTTCCAGCCATCACAGGGGTGAGTTAATTAAATGTTTGCCCAAATATAACGGCTAATTTTTAAGTTGATAATTTTGCATGGCCCACGAATATCCAAATGGCCCTTGGCAGAAAAAAGGTTCCCCACTCCTGAAGTACACGAATACGGGGTAAACCGTGTGGGTTGACACGGTATGTGTTTACGTTTCACGGGGAGTTTTGTTCTGCGAGCCACCGCGATACCTCTTGGAGACCCACCGGGTAGGTCGCGACCCACAGTGTGTGAACCGCTGCTCCATACCCCACCATGAACATCATCCCCACATTGCCCATCATCACTCGTCCTGTTTTAACCTAACTCATTCCGCTGGAGCGGTGACATGCTCTATTTGTGACGTGCTCTATCGGTGACGTGCTCGCCGCCCGTTGAAGAGGTTCGCATCTGCAAGATCGCCCCTCGGTTGGCGATGCGTTGGCGAGATGTTAACTACCTCGCCTGGTACGCAGGAGGTCGTGGGTTCGATCCCAACCCTGACGCCTGCTGCTGTATATTGGAGTTTGCTTGTCTCTCTCGCCGTGGTCGTGTGTATTTTTGTCCGGTTCCTCCAGTTTTTCTCTCCACATTTAGAATCAGCACGCGTTTTAGAGTATTTGGCTGCTGCTATACATGTCCACACGCCGATCAGCCACTTCGTTGGGCTGCCATTTGTGGCCAGGTCGCTTCTGAAAAAAGAGCTACGTAGCTCAGTGGGCCTTATCTGGTAAAATAAAACTAGTTTTTAGTTAAATAGCAATACTGACTCACGTCATTGTACGTTTAAAGATCCCGTGACGTCATTGTGTGCCGAAGCCACGTTACAAATTTGGCAAATTTGAAAAATGGCGCTCCACGTTACTCAATTTGGATTACACAGAGCAACATTGCCCCCCCCCCCCCCCCCGAAACTACT
The DNA here is from genome assembly GCA_014621495.2 of Entosphenus tridentatus. Classification (NCBI taxonomy): domain Eukaryota; kingdom Metazoa; phylum Chordata; class Hyperoartia; order Petromyzontiformes; family Petromyzontidae; genus Entosphenus; species Entosphenus tridentatus. The sequence goes on from CM025638.2 coordinate 1,884,168, forward strand.
GCAGACTATGCATGTGAAACACAGCTTGCAACTTAATGATATCCTCGCGCTATAATGAACCCACTCTGAAATGTATCGGATTGTTATGATTATAACTGATTTCGTGCCCGTTATTGCCCCCTTCTGAACGGATGGTCCCACAGCAGGAGGCACGGCGATGACGTGGACTCTCTGGGGGGATGCAGGAGCTCCATTGCCGGCGCGCGGAAAGCTGCCGCTTCCGTAGGGCCTCGCGCCAAGCTCCACGCGTCCACCTCCATCCGCACGAGTGGCGCGCCACGCAAGCCGTGGCCAGGCATGGACGCGGCGGAGAGGACGGGACGCCGCGGCATTCAGAGAGCGGCTCGGCAGCCAAGGAGGAGCCCCTCGGATGAACGAACGCCTCGACAGCGATCGCGGAGTCCCAGCGGATGTCGGCCAAAGAGCGGGAAGACCGAGGCTGTCGGGGCTGGAAGTAGCAAAGGCGGCGGCGAGCGGGAGGCGTCGACCCCCGCCGTTTCCACGTGCACCCCGCCGCGCAGTCGGAGGGGGACTCGGCGTGGAGAGACGCGTCCCGGGCGGCGTCCGCGGGGTGCCCTGGCGCGGGCGGCCGCGGCCGCCGCTGCCGGCGAGGCGGCCGCCAGTCGGCTCCGAGACGCCGCCTCGGTGCCCGCGGTGGCCGAAGGACGGAGAGGGCGCGCGTGCCTCGGCGTCGAGAGCTCTCGCCGCTCGCCCCCGAGGGGCGCTCCCGCGGCTGCGGGGAATGCCGTGCCCAGCGCGCCCTTGGAAGTGTCGGCGGCGCTTCAAGAGGAGGGTTGGGACGCGCTTGGTGGCACGGGTGGGTCGCGCCAGCCGGTATTGAAACGCCGGTTTTGAAACGCCGGATTGTACCGGCCACACCGGCTTCTGTGAATTGGGCTGCTGTCGTATTGAGTGCGGGGTTATTTTTAACTTGACTACCAGCGCTCATACGATTCACCTAATTAATTTATAAAACAATAATTTGAAGAACTCGGGCCTATGACCAAATAACCTGTAAATGTGCCTGATGGTCAGATCTCAGACTCTTAAGCGGTTTTGAGCCTGGACAGTGCTTGGTTGAGCGAGCACCATGCATAATGGATGGTTTCGGCAGCAACTATACAACTCTCTTGCCCTCACCAAACCGCACCGACCATCATCGTCCAAAGAAATGCCACGTGTTTGTCATTCTACCGGCCAGCCGGGCTCCACGTGAGCCAGCAGCGTTTAAGTCCGGGACGGCTGTCCTTAAAGATGCAGAAAAATATAAGTGTCCTTTGGTGTTACTGTCTCAAACCCTAACCACCGATTAGCACGGTTTGGCTGCGTGCAGTGCGAAAGATGTTCAACATGGATAACCCCTAAATGCTAACCCCTCGCCAAACCCTAGATCCTAACCCGTAACCCTAACCACTAAACACGAACCTCTAATCCTTCTGCCAAGTTTTAATCCTAATCGACTCCTCTAACCCATAAATACTGATCATAACCCCTACCCCAAACCCTACACAATACTAAAGCGTCAGTTTTATCAAGTGAACACTTCCGTGATGGTTAGGACCGCTAACGAGGGAGCAGAAGGGAGTGGTCAGATTTAGGGTCAGAGTCTAGGTTCGTTTTGTGAGTTGGGATTGTGGGTGAGTTGGGATTGTGGGTGAGGAGTGGGGATTGTGGATGAGTGGGGATTGTGGGTGAGTTGGGGCAGGGTCGTGCACGCTGCCTCCCAGCCCTGCACTGGGAGAGTCGAGGAAAGAGGAAGACCGTAGCAGCAGCAGCAACGAGGAGGAGGAGGAGGAGCCTCTGCCCAGTCTCTACGCCAGCCCAGGTGACTGCGAGTTAATGTATTTCATGGCTTATTTATGTATTTTTGGTAATTTGTGTAAAAAAAAAAAGTGATGTGTTAACTATCCTTGCCCTGGTATAGGAAGTTTGTGGGTTCATTTCGTGACTGTGGTGCCTGTATATTTGGAGTTCATATGTGAGTTAAGTGAGTTGGTCGTTAAGTGAGTTGGTCGTTAAGTGAGTTGGTCGTTAAGTGAGTTGGTCGTTAAGTGAGT
>CM025638.2:1888946-1900725 GCA_014621495.2 Entosphenus tridentatus
CCTTTTAAACCTCCAAACATTTCTCAGATCATCACATGCTGCTAGTTCTTTTAAATTTTACATTTCCTTGGTGGGGATGCTGTTCATATTTTTTATTTTCTTTCTGCGGATGCTGTGCAGTAGCCTCGCGGGCTACCAGGGGTCGGGAACCGCTCGTCCACAGGATGCGCATGTCAAACTGTTTTTGTGCAACGTCTTGATACGCAGTTACGCTTGGACATTATACGATCACGCGACACCTTCGCCGTATCTCTCTCGCTTTCAAATGGAACCTAACGGTGCTGTTTTTGTCCTTCTGCAGAATCGGGGTCACGGTGAAACACATCAAGCCCTTCAACTGCCGAGAAAAATATGAACTGATTGTAAATGTGCTTTACTACGCGTCATTTTATCGCAAGCAGAATCGCGGCGCGTACGGGCCGGTGCCCGCGCGGCTGTGCGAGTGATCGAGTGATGTGTGTGCGTTTGTGGGGAGCGGTGGTGTGGCGGTTAACGCGCTGCGCTACGAACTTGGCGACCCGAGTTCGATTCCCGCTCACGGCCAACACCCAGTGACGGTTATCTGAACCTGCTCTGGGCCTCTCCTAGGTCGACTCGGCCTTAAATGAGTACCTGGTGCGCTGTGTAAACGTCACCACTGGGGAGACGAAAGGCGGTTAGGTGTGTTGCTGGCCACCCACCCCCTCGTGTGCCGTGCCGGCCTTCATAGGTACTCGCTAACAGAACTTGCCCCAACAGCCTGTTCAGGCTATACGGGGGATCTTTGTCTTTTAATAACGGCAATAATGAATTGGTTGTATTCTCCGGCTTATCAGGGTTAGTAATTGGATGGATGAAGGGTTGCTATTGTTTGGCTGACATCGCGCAGTGAGGTGTGGTCGGGAGGTGGCAACGTCACCCCCTTCCCAATTGCGTTGCCGTGTGGAGGGTTTCCTCCGGGCACTCCGAAGGTTGCCGACACCAAGGGGTTCCTGAGCCCGCATGCGGCTCTTTTAAGGACTGCTTCAGGTTGCGATTACGGGTGAGGCTGCCACCGTCATGCTGAGCGTGGGATGTCTCGTTATTCGTATGCCGATGATACTCGGTTCTGACGTTATTCGCATCCGTTGTGGCGAGACGTTAACTACCTCGCCTGGTGTACAGGTCAGGGGGTTCGATCCAGACCCTATAAATATTCCGATGTTGTTTGCCGACCCCTGACCTACACGATACCAGGCACTCGTCAATAGATTCGGCCAAACATCTCGATGCAGAAACCGAGGCCTGGCGAGGCTCACCTCGGGTAAATGACTGGGCACTATTGTGCGCGCGTGCATCCGTGTGATTTATATTTGTGTTCGCTCGCTCTTTTTTCTCTACAGGCAGAGGCAAAAAAGTCCTGCCCGAGGGAGATGGATCTCTACCTGGAGCTGATAACGGACTACTGGAGCAAGACCGGTGAGGGTGTGGACCGTGCGCTACGTTACGCTCTGCCAACAGTCGCGCGTTTCTCGCGCTACTCAAGAATCAAACTTCTCTGAAAGGCCGGATGAATTCGTTTTTGTTGCTGTTAATCCGTCCATGGTGTTCCGCAGCAGTTACTGATTAACCACGTTTTAACACGCACACCGTAAAAACCCTGAATGCGAACAAGCCGGGCCTGGCGTTAGTGGTGGACTGAGTGTCGTGGAGTGTTAGACAGGGGAATAGTGGTGGACTGAGCGTGGCGTGGTGGAGTGTTAGACAGGGGAATAGTGGTGGACTGAGCGTGGCGTGGTGGAGTGTTAAACAGGGAAATAGTGGTGGCTGCACGGGGCGCACGAGGCAAGGATGGCAAGTCCAGGAGGAGGGGCCCCACTGGTGGCCTCGGGGGCCACGTGGACCCATTACAGAGAATCTGAATCTTTATTTCTACTGGAGGAGTAATCCGATAAGTTATAAAGCTTTTTCCCCCCCACATATGTCCAGTAGGGGCACGGGGTTAGAAAGTTACAACAAACAATGAGAATACACAAATAGGAGTGCATTAATTGTAACGGTTTATAGACCTATACTCTTAGGTTTTTTCGGTAAAGTCACGTAGGTAAAAAATAATAATAGAAATAATAATAGACCACCAGGTTGTCCCTCATTATTATTTTAAACGAATTTCTATTCTTCTGTCTCATTTGGTGATTGAGGCTGACACTATACTCATCCTGGGAGATGTCAGCATTCACGTCGACCATCATGAATTGCCCGCAAGAGTCAACGTCACTTCTTTAATTGAAAGTCTGGGCTTTGCAGCGTGCCCACTCGTACTGACGGACACACCCTTGATGTTATCTCAACCCCGTGGGTCACCTGACAGAAAGTATATGAAGTACACAGAATTTCCCCGACCATTATCTGGTATCAACTCAGTGGATAATTCCTAGAAGCATATCCCCAGTGAAAAGTAATCTCATCTCGCCCCCTTAGTTGATCGTTACGACGCATCTCATATCCACCTATGGGGTGTGGACAGTGTTTCCTGAGGATGCGCCCTGAAGGTGGTAGACCTCTACAATTCCATTCTGGTTGGGATTATGGATGAGGTTGCCGTCATCATGAGCATGGGCTGCCTTTTGTTGTCCTTCCCCCGCACCTCCGATTAGCACGGTTGGCTACGTACGGCTAAGTTCATCATACATATTTAGATAGGTCTTATCGTTGGTGTGCCAATGATATTCGGTTGTGCGTTCGCGTTGACAAGGAGGTCGGTGACCATGTTGGCTCTTTAACATCGTGCCTAACTGATGTCATGTTATTCAGCTCGGCGCTAAAAGGTCGGAGATTCTTCTTGTCGGCACTGAGAAGCAGTTGGCAAAGCTCGACGCATCGGCGTATAAATGCGCGATGATTTCTTGTTTTCTCTCTCTGACATTTCACCGGAGCGTGTCTGCGTTCAGTTTCAGGCTCTGGCATGGGGAAAACCTTCATTGAATACTGCAAGTCTGAGCAGAGTAAGTAGCGTTTGGCAAGTATTGGATGCAACACGGTTATCACGAACCATTCAAAGGCATTGAGGGAACGGTACCGTTGAATTGATCAATAAGGGTGACAGAAGTTGCCACATTTCTCGGGGGTCGATACTCTTGGAATCCGGGCTTCGGTCGCCCATTGTAAAACCAGGTTCTCAGGTGAAGCGAGCTGTGTAGGCCTTAGCCCACTCCACCAGTGAGCGCACAAAAAACATGACTGGGACTGTGCAGCAAATAACGGAATGGCCGTTAAAGACAAGGTTCATGGTAAAGCGAGCTTGCCGTGCTTTCTTCGTTTTAAAGTCCCTCCGTGTCATGTATCAAGTGAATAACGGTCCCCTACCATAGGAATGTGGCATTTCAACCACTAGCTCATGGCAGTAAATGGATTTTTGCACTGCTTTTGTTTCAGGGGTAAGCACGGCGATTTCGCACATTTGGCAAAACATTTCTGTGCCACGCTTACGACTCCCCGATGCGATTTCGGGTCGTGCCCGTGCGCGTTGTTCGGCGTGATCTGCAAGCTTTCGCTCCCATGTGCTCTCGGAGAGCTTCTTCGGGAAAGGTTCAGTTCTAGGAAGGGGTCGACTTGAGTTCCCCGAACATTTCGGAACAATTAAGTTCCTGCAGACGATGCCCAGCAAGGGGAGCGGGATGTTGGATAACAATGCCGAACATTGGACGGCGGCACAGCCCGAGAAACGCATCGGCGAGGCGGGCAGCACAACCGTGACAACCTGCGCACGAGTGAGTGACGGCTACGGTCGCACGGCTGTGCAGGTGCCCCGGTTTGGCACGGGATCTCCTCCTCGCCGGCGGAACCCTTCCGCGACGTCCCGGAGGCCGAGACGGCGGCGGAAGACGATGAACGGCGCCCGAACGGCGACGAACGGCAACTGAACGGCGACGTCCGTCGCCCAGACGGCGACGGACGTCGCGGGGCCGAAAGCCCGAGCGTGTCGAGCGTCGAAAAGCGCCTCCTCCCGGACCGCCAGAAGATCCTGCGGCGGCGCCGCAACGAGCGCCTCCTGCACGCGATCGTGCGGAGGGGCGTGGCGGAGCGCCACCTGCGCCAGCTCCTCCGCGGCGCCGTCCCCTCGCCGTGGCTGCTCGAGTTCCAGCAGCGGCGGCGGCGGCGGCCGAGCGAGCTGCACGCGGCGCTGTACCTGGAGGACGACGCGCACGTCGAGCGGCTGACGCTTTACCTGCTCGAGCTGTACGAGCGCGTGCGAGCGGAGTGCGCCGCCGAGGGTCGCGCCGCCGCCGCCGACGCCACCTTCCACGAGGTGGACGCCTTCGACCTCTCGCAGTTCATCCTCGACGTCCTCCTGCCCGAGGTAGCCGCGTGGCCTTCTCTGGCAACCTCCGATGTTAGCGCGGTCGGATACGTGCGAGCGCGTCAACGTGCAACGTTGGCCGATGTTGGACTCGGGTCGCCCGGTTCGATGCGGTGTGCCGACCACGACGCCACCCTTGCACCAACCTGCACTGGCCAGCGTGGTGTAGTACGAGAGTCGAAGGAATCCCACGATCGACGCAGCTCGGGGAGGCCTTGGTCCAACCGTGGGTGGACAGAGCTGCACATGTAATTGGGTGTCACGGTGGCAAGATGTTAACTACCTCGCCTGGTATACATGAGGTCTTGGGTTCGATCCCGACCCTGACGCCTGCTGTATATTTGGAGTTTGCGTGTCTCTCTCCCCGTGGTCATGTGGATTTTTCTCCGGGTCCTCCGTTTTTTCCCTCCACGTTTAGAAACGCGCGTTTGAAGCATTTGGCTGCCATAAATTTCCACGCGATAAGCCACTTCGTTGAGCTATCATTTGTGGCCAGGTCGCTTCTAATTCAGTGGGCCTTACCTGGTAAAATAAAAAGTAGTTCATGAGTTTAGTTTAGTCATAAGCGGTTTCTGAGTTAGATCGCGTAAATATAAATGTGTCGTTAAACCCGCCACCACCTGACACAGCCAATTAGTGAGCTTTGTCACGTAACCAAAACGTGCCAATTTGTTACTGGCCAGCAACACGGGTGTGTCGGAGAAAAAGAGCTACGTAGCTTTGTGGACCTTACCTGGTAAAATAAAATAAAATGTTTCAGTAGTTTTAATTCTGGTGCACGCGCCTCCAATGGTGAAGCGAGAGACGACTGTGCCGTGATGTGTGTGCAGTGCAGTCGGTAACAATTCCCCGTGTCGAGACCATCTCGGGGACTTGGAGTGGGATTGCTTCGAGTGCGTCCTCAATCCTGTGGGCGTCATTCAAGGGTCAGATGCCCCGGGCATTGTTTCTCTAAACGAAGCCCCGTTATTTTCTATGAAATAACCAAGCTGAGATATTCCCCTCCTTCATACCTGCCCCTCCACGGGAATCGAAGTGGTTTTGTTTGTTTGTTACAAACGCCATCTGCCACACGGCCTTTGTGAAGTGCGTTGTTTCTGCAGCATTGGTCCAACGAGCAAACTGCACCAGTTTCTCCCAGGAAGCTCGTGGGGCTGATGGCAATGTAATTTATGTTGGGTTTTTACGCTTAAAGAAAAAACTACAGAAGATAAAAAAACGTCACTGAAACTGCCGAATATTGCAAGTTTCTTCAGGAAGGCACAAGCCACAGTGGTTGCTGCCGAGTATGGAAATAAGCTGGAACTGTGTAGCGTGCAGCGTGGAGACGCGGCTCGCAACAAGTTTTTGATTCCCCGGGAAGACGATTTTCCCATTTTTTTTCCCATTTGTTCAGGGGTCCCTCCTGAAACGCGCGATGTAGCCACACGAGTGATGTGACAGGCCACGCTGTGCGCGCGCCGTGTTTGCGATCCGCAGGCGATCACGTACGCGTTGATGGCGACGGAGGAAATCACTTGGGAACAAGCTCGGATGAAGTTTCTGAACGGGCCGAAGTGCAGTCGAAGGTGATGCTCATTTTTATCACGGCATCTTCTTCCCTTCTCGAGCATTTCGCACCGATTAGCTTACGCCTGTTAATAATGAAGACATTTCCAACGCGCCAGATTTTGCAGAGTGTGACGAGACTTTACCATGGCGGTCAGTTAAGGAGAAGCCATGGAGGTGAGATGGTTACTACCTCGCCTGGTATACAGGAGGTCGTGGGTTCGATCCAGACCCTGACACTTGTATATTTGGAGTTTGCGTGTCTCTCCCCGTGGTCACGTGGATTTTTCTCCGGGCCCTTCGGTTTTTCCCTCCACATTTAGAATCAACATCACGCCTTTCCTCCCCTAACCCAGCTTAAATATACGCTGCCAAGCTTGGTGGTGTTCATTCAGACGCTGTCTTTCCGACAGACCTGTTCTTCACCTGAGGGCGGCTGCTTGCGTTGTGGCCCGAAACGTCGTGAAAATTGTATTTTATTATGTTTTATTTTTATTATTTTATTATTTCCCTTCTACGTGACTTTACCGAAAAAACCAAGAAGACGTATACACGTACTACTCGTATTGCAAGACCTCGCTCGTTTATCAAATTAATATGTATTTAAAAAAATTTGCTCGTCTTGCAAAACACTCGCAGACCAAGTTGCTCGCAATCCAAGGTTTTACTGTATATACCCAACGGCCGTATTTCTGTCCGTGTGTTTGTTTCTATATGACTCTCGGTTGGAAAGTTTGTTTTTCATTTTGGTCACAGCCAGTCTCGTCTCATTTGCAGGGAGATTGAGCTGTTTAACAAGGAGTTTATGAAAGGAAAAGACAACGGATCCTGAAGATGTACGCTGGGCGGAATGGACCTGGCACAAGACTATCCTTTTTTTAAATAAAATGGATATCCAAGTGCTGCTGTATCCTGTGACAGCCACACTTTTACTATGTGTGTACTCGGGATGAGCTTTCGATTCGAACGTCATTTTAGGATTTTCAAGGATAATTTAAGTTTTGCTTTTAAGGTTATGAATTTGATTCTGTTACATACCAATGTAAAATGTCTCCACGGTAACAATGATGGTGTCACCCTCCCGTCTCGTGGCAACACTTTGTCGTGAAAAGCGCGTTTGGGTGTTGGCACGATTTTGGATTAAGCCGTTGGCATTGTCGCACTGGACCAGCAGGGACCTCTCCTCCCCAAGGGGGTACTGAAAGTGCGGAAGCGCCCAGGTGGACTGCAGCCCTGAGCCAGCCCCTTCCAGTTGATGCCGGAGTGGTCCCCAGGGGGCCAGAATCCCATATCCCCCAGCCCCAGGTCGCTCGCATTGATCACTAGGATCGCCCCTGGAGGGGAGCTGAACAATTTTGCCATTGAATATTTCAGATTTACTGCAATATACACGAGATGTATAGAGTGATTATACGCAATAATTATACGAGGTGAGTATGTACTAAAGGGGTATACGGCTTTGTATGTGTTTTTATACATGCATTATTAACATTGCATAGTTTTTATAACTTGCTTAACGAATCATTGGCATGCGGAATTACAAGTACCAAAAATTACGCCACGGATCCAAACGGACGTAACTACATCCGTGCGTAGTGTTTTTCATATCTCTAATGCATATTTTGACAATGTTTGTTGCACTAAAACATGCAATTCAGACTCAACAAATCTGCCATTTGAGATGTTGCGCACATTGCGCTGTGCTGTCCACACTTTACAAAAAATGATGGTTGGTAAAGGTTGAAAACGCCAAGTGATCAGCAATAAACTGCAACTTTTGAATACTCGAAATAAGTCTGAGAGTGAACACGTTTCTTGAATGGAGCAGGGATATCTTTGTAAGAGCGTGGGAAAATGTATGATGATGATGGAATTTTAAAGAGCAGTATGAGTAATGTGTTCCTCAAGCTTGCACTCGGCCTGTCAGCTGGGTTCAAATCAAATGTGAATCATTGACATTGGTCGCGGATACACGTGTGTTCCAGATGAGATTGTTGTGCCAAGCAGATTAACGGTTACTATGTCATGGGTGGTAGGTTACTCGTACAAGATTGGAATATCTGGATTTTTCTAGCCTGTTTTGCCATAATTTACATCAAACGTTATTCCTTCAGTACTGTAATATAGTGATAAACTAAACAATTTTTTTTATTTTACTAGGAAAGGCCCACTGAGCTATATAGCTCTTTTTCAGAAGCTCAACGAAGTGGCTAATCATGTGGACATTAAAAGCAGCCAAATACTCTTTTAAACGCACGATTCTAAACGTGGAGGAAAAAACCGGAGGGCCCGGAGAAAAAATCCATGCGACCACGGGGAGAACATGCAAACAAAAAATATATAGGAGTCGGTATCGAACCCACAACTTCCTGCATACCAGGCGAGGGAGTTAACATCTGGCCACGGCAGCGCCCCACAGAGGCAGCTGGACACAGCCCCTCCTGTCACAGCATTTGGCCGACTTATAAACGCTCGACGCCAACACGCGACCTGGCGACGAACCCATTTGTAACTGCTTGGGGTGTACAAAGGCGGGGAATAAAGAAAGAAAGCTGCTGCCGTTGTCCCAAATACCGCGGCGGGAGATGGAATCAAACTGGCAAGACCAGCATTGCAGGTACTGTGTGCTAACCATCACGCCACGGCAGCATCCCTCTCCTGCATTCGATGTTTAGCCAAATACCTGTCAAGTCTCTATTTTTTTCAACGCCAAGTAGGAAATGTGAGAGCCTGCTTGCAGAGAATCCATCGACGAGTGAAAAATAAGCTTGTGCAATGATAGCTTGACGCCCGGACTGGCCATAGGGCAGCAGTCCAGGCAAATGTCCGGTGGGCCGGTCCATTCTGAGGGCCGGTGGGCCGGGGCTGTGTGGGGAAATTGCAAATGTGATCAGAGTAAGAAAAAAAAGATGACGTCTAATGTGCACGCTTCATTGATTATTTACGCTCCCAGCTGGAATCAAGTCCCCACACATTCGGCAGCCCCAAACCATTCGTCCTCACCGGCCCCAATTGTTTTTTGCACCCAGCCCCAAATGGGCCAATGAGGAACGCACGGCAAAAAAAATACCGCTAATAACGTCGTCACATCGCAACATCTAGCTACGAGTAGCTTACTACACAGTTTGTCGTACAGCACATTTGAAAACAATGTATCGCCTGTAGCCCGAAATTGGGCCGGTGTGTTTACAAATGCCCTGGCCGATTTTTAGTCCTGGTCACTGGCTAGGTGAGCGACCTACTTTCTGCGCTGTTCCTTAGGGGGCACCTGTTTCAGAGCGCAACGCCCACTGTTACGGCCTCCTGAGCGCGGCTCTGCGCCACCGTGCTGCCCTGGTAGCGAGTTGGGCCGTGCCACGAGTCGCCGTGCGTGCGTGTTGACGCACGTTGCATATAAAGAGACTCCCACTCAACGCCGCGAAAGGGGTAAAGCATTTTTATAAATCATTTAAAAATAACACCGTTCCGACAATTGTGGTTAAAAAAAATGATAACCCATAAGGATCATCACCACTACACTTAATAAAGCAGGAGAGGTCCTGGCACTCACAACAACACAGAGTGCATCGTGCGGTCAATCGAGAAATACTTAGTGCAAATTACCGAGTTACATTATAAATTGCACACAACGTTGACAGAATAAGTTAAACTATTCCAATACAAATTTACCATTGCGATCCAAAGCACTACTAGGCGTGGAGGATCTCTCCACGTTGGTCCACACGGGGACATGCGCGCCGCACACGCCTGCAATACTGTGCGATGTTGGCACTCCGTAACAAGCGTCAGTTAGCCCCATACATAACAGCACCACGTTGCAAGTACCGGTAACTCCACTAAATAATGGGCCAAACGATTGATGCTCAACCTCTCCCACTCATGGCGTCGACGGTTCAAAATGACACCCCGGGGGGCGCAGTAATACCAATGCGTAGTTTTGACTTCAGTGTTTTACCCAAATCTTTAAAAATCTATTTCGGGACGGCCAACGTTATGGGAGGTTTGGTGGCACGCATACGGACATTCCAACTGCACAGGTAGGAGACCTGCAGATTTCTCGCACCACCACCACCACCACCTCCTACAGGCACGTTGCTAACCTGCACCTGAAATGTGAATGACGTCAATTCATCCGGTTTCCCAACGTGAACTGCTGCTCGTGTCACGAGTCGCACTTGTACAATTTCACAACATTCCAGATGAACATTTACTGTAGTGACAATTTGCTTTTAATTTTCGTATGTACACGCTGCCTGGTATCACAGGCAAAAGCCCTCCATATATATTTTCTCTTTTGCACAACGAAGCCATAATCATGCTGCGAATTCTTCCCTTTGCTGCACTTTTATTCTAAAAACAAACTGCAGAACATTCCAGCGGACCATCCCAGCGACTGGACCTCGTGACGCCAAACAACTGAACTGCAATCGGAAATGGCTGTGCACCCCCTGTACACCTTATGTACATCTCAATTCAAAGTTTACAAACTTGCATATGGCAATACGGTACTCCAAGTCGAGAGGGTGGGGACAAGAGAGACCTGCGCGTCTCTCGCGAGTCAAAAATATATGCCGAGAGGAAAAAAAAATAGCCCAAGGTGGGGGGAGGGGGACTCAATGCCGCTCACAGGACGTAGAGATGCCCCGAGAAGTTACCCGGAACGGGCACCGGTTCCGGGGCGATTATTTCCACGATGGACACGTACGTTCCGGCGACGAAACCTGCGAAGCCAACGGCGCTGACGACGCAGTTTTTACCGATCACCAGCCAGTACTGCCAGGGCCTCATGGCCGACTTGAGTTCCGCGGTGGACTGCTCTGTGGAGTCCCCCCCACGGCCCGCGCCGCCCTGATGTCGCCATTCCGGCCAGAAGGTGACGATCTCCAGGAGGGGCGGAATGATGAGGGCGAGCGCCGAGCTGCTGATAGATCCCACCAGGGCGATCACGAGGTCGAGCTTGGGGATGAGCATGGCGAGGGCACCTGGGTGACGCAGCGCACGGCGGGAAGAGCCACATCCTCAATGCCCGCGGCCACGTGCGCGCATCGCAGGGTGTGATATGACACAAGTTGTACGGTAGCAGCAGCAGTAGCCTGTATTTCACGTTTGTGGCCTTTCTACATTTAGAAAATGTTCACGTGGTGCGTGTCGGGGATGTTTTCTTACCATTAGGATTCATACAAAAATAAAAATTCTAAAATAAATGTCGGATTACTGTATCTAGAAAAAAATGGTTTAGGATTGATTCGGAAGTAATGTCACGAGCAGGAAATGACGTCACTTATAGGTCATTGCGTGCTTTTACCGTAAAAGTGGTGTCACGTGGTATCGAATGATGTCACTTTTGTTCGCACAAAAGACATTCAATTCCTACGCAATGCAACGACCCGAAAATATGCAAAGCTCAAAAAAAGATCCAAAAATTATCCTTCAAAATAGAAAATCCATAACCCTTAAATACGAAGCCCTAGTCGGCCTTCAATAAAGAGTACGGTTCTCCGGGGCTCCCCAGGCTTGCTTGGAGAGTTCTACACGCGCGACGATTCCGATTCTGATGTGCGGAACGTACACGTGATGCACACGAGCACGGCTCGGCACATCAAGTCCACGGACATCTGCCAGCGCCGCGGGACTTTGGCCACGAAGAAGGGAACGATGATCTCGGCCGCCACGTAGAACTGCACCCCGTAGCTCACGAAGATTCCCAGGGAGAAGAGGATCTTCACCGACTCGTACAGCCTGACACGCATATACGCACGGGGACAATTTCTCCGTCCGTCACTCGAAACACATGCGGCGGGGGGTGGCGCAGTGGTAACGTACACTTAGGTTTTTTCGGTAAAGTCACGTAGGGTAAAAAATAATACAATTAAAATTAATAAAAGTAAAATAAAAGTAAAATAATAAATCACG
>CM025638.2:1901125-1911616 GCA_014621495.2 Entosphenus tridentatus
TTATTTTTTACCTACGTGACTTTACCGAAAAAACCTAAGAGTATGAATTCCTTGCAGTCACGAAAGCTTCAAATCCAGAAGCAGTGGTAACGCTTGTGCCGCACGGCAAGATGGGCCTGGGTTTGAATCCCGACACGGGAATCTTTCCACGTGGAGTTTTGTGTGTTCTCCCACTGGAGCTATGCACTTTTAAATCTATATTGAAAACTAATTTCTTAAGAACTGCTTTTTGTGTTGAGTTTGTTGTCCTTCCCCCCGCACCTCCGATTAGCACGGTTGGCTACTTACGGTGCAAAATAAGTTCAATATATGCGCATACACCGTTTCTGCATGGGTTTTTTCAGGGTTCTCTAGCTAAACAAAACAATGTAACCGGTGTTGGCCAAAACATCCCAATGCTGAAACACTACCTGCAAATTACTCAACTTCCGTGATTACATGCAGCAGCAACATTTCCCCCCCTGCTGCGAAAACTGGGCAGGAGCCTTCTGAAAGAGAGTCTTGAGACTCTGGGAGGGTTTTCCTGAAAGAAAAAAACAAGATAAAAGTACCCATTGGAGATGGGCAGGTTCAGGGTCACGCTGGGCATCACTTTGGAACCAAAGCACACGTATCCCAGAGTGCCAAGCGACAGGTAGAGCAAGGTCACCACCAGCATTCCCATGCCGAGCAGCAGCTTGAACGAGCCGGGGTCTCGGATCCGGTTCTCCAGCGGCAGCACCTGTAGCAGCACGACGACAGGGAGGCAACAATTTAACGCGTAGGTTTTCGCAGCCAATACATTCCATTCGTAATTGACAATTTGGGTTACGCCACGTAACGATCTGGCCAGATTTATGTCGCCAGACCCTCCACCATCCGGCATAGCCAAACAAATGAAAGTGTCACGCGTGCAAGCGTTGAGCGTGCCAATCTTTGTTGCGTCAGCTCTTCGGTAAGCAGAGGTACGATTCTCACAACAAATGTAGCAATTATGTACGCGACGTTTCGCTCGAAACTGCGCCAGGCGTATTTTGGCTGTACATCAGGAAGTCAGATAACCACGTCATCCGACCCGGCTTCTTCAATAGGGTGTCATGACATTCCAGGAACAACCAATCAGATTTGACCTCGATGTTAACAATTACAAATAAATGTCCACTTTACAAAGACAATTATCGAGAAAACAAGCACAGAGGACCACTAAGGCGCTGTTGTGAGGGATCACGCCAGCAGGAGATTCATGTCACGTTTCCACCACCACTGGGAAGTGTGCTGGCCTGGTCGTGAGCTGGGCTCCCGTACCCACTCAGCCCGACTAGGCCGAGCCAACATCGAATGGGTTGGTAAGAGAACCCTTCTATCGCGAGCCACACGCAGATTCTACCCGGGCTGTTACGGGATCAATCAGAGATTTGGATGCTCACGCCGTGATATCTCCCGGATGAGTTACATTTCTCAGCCGTGTCAGTGATCAAAACACACGGCGGAAGATCACACTGAGAGAACGACCAAGGGGAAACACGGATCGGACAACAAACAAAAATCGAACAACAAACATAAATGGGAGACGTCACGATGACGGTTAAGAAAAGCCGGCTAGCGGGCTCGGGGCAGGACATCGCGAGAAAGGGACGATGGCCGATGGTCAAGACCAATGATGGAATGTAAGCTAAAGGGGGACAACACAGAGATGGAATGGTGAGGTCAACTCGCTCGCTCGCACGCACACACACGCACAAGGCTTGCCACGTTTCCACACATCGTCCAGAGTGTCCGATGCGTAGACTCACCACACCGATGCCTTCAAAGGCAAAGATGGCCATTCCGAAGAAGAGGGGTAGAGCGTTGGCCTCTCCCACGTACTTGACATCCAGTGTTGTCGGAATGTTCTGTGGTAAAGACCAGACGCGGGATCGGCACGAGCCGTCGCGGTTAATGCAACAGCAGCAGCGTGTCCGGCATTCACCCATGTACGCGTTCATATTACAAAGACACCAACCGCGCCGTTCAACACGCTGCACCGCCGAGCGCCACGAATCGGCTTCCGAAGTGGGTGCCTAAAAGCAGATCGGCCTGAATGTTCGCAGTCTCGTCACATCTCCGAAGCTAAGCAGGATTTTATTTGGCACCGTTGGTACTTGCGACGGAACACTGCCAGCGAATACCAAGAGATTCAGGCTTCGGCTGCGAGGTGACCACGAGACTACAGCAATGGATTCTTGAATCTATGTGAGCTTTGAATGATATCGCCTCGAATGCATGGGTTTTCTCCAGCTACTCTCCTTCATCTTTCTTACCATATACCACTTTGAATGCAGCACCCAACTTAAAAAATTATCTTGCGACTTAGCGAGGCTTTTCAGAATCAGAATATTTATTTGTACTAGAGGAATCCGATGAGCTATAAAGCTCTTTTTCGCAGATGTCCAGTAGGACATCTGTGGCGACAGGCACTTTCATAGGTGACAGGCACTTGTATTAATGCTAGACGTGAGTTTCGTCTTATACCATATGCACCACACTCACCACACTCGTGAACTGAGGTTCCCTTGAGGACACCGGCCATAACCCGAACCCTCCCTTCCCTCTTGGCACGAGTGTGCACTCAACAAGATACTATTCTGAGGGATTATTAAATAAAATCATGTTTTAAAGAACCTGCTGAAGAGTGACTTGGTAAATATTTAAACACGTAGGTTTCCACAGCCAGTATTATGATCGTAGTTAATGTTTGGGTTAGGCCACGTGACAATCTGACTTTTATGTGTGTTGAACTTCTTTCGCATCGTACGTAGCCAACCACGCTAATCGGAGGCGCGGCCTAATTTGTGTCAGGAGCCCCTCCACCGCCCGACCACAGCCAAACAAATTAAATCGTCACGCGCACAAGCGTTTTTACCGATTTGTCAATTACGATGTTGCTTTATCTCGCGGGTAAATTGAAGGATAACTCACGCGGCCCAACGTAGAACTCAGATACGCGACACTTCGCCCGGAACTGCGTCAAGCGCCTTCAGGCGAGCGACCAGGAAATCAGAAATAATGAATTGTTTTTCTTTCTCTTTCTCCCCCCCCCTCCACCCCCCAGGCACGAGGGCCCCATCCCTCGTCATGGCAGCGGAGGCTACCGGGCCCCGGAGAGAAGCGTACCGTCGACATGTAGTAGTAGATAATGATGATGCTGGTCAGCATGCACACGTTGGCGAGGGCGGAGAAGGGAGCCAGCCAGCGCAGGTTCTTCACGAACGACAGCAAGATGATGAAGGGCAGCAGGCAGAGCATGTACAGGCGCTTGTCCATCGCGAAGCCTCCCGGCACGCCTTCCTCGCCCGCGGACTCGCTGGTGCCGTTGTTTCGCTGCTCCACCACCTGGCGGAGGTGGTGGGGCGCGATGGGGGAGGGAGGGAGAGATGATTTTGTCATCTTCGTTTTTACATTTTCACAGTTAATAGCAAGCAGGAAAATAAACACCACCTATGGTATGCTGAGCTTCTTTCGCACCGTACGTAGCCAACCGTGCTAATCGAAGGTGCAGAAAGAAGGACAACAAACTAAATACAATAAGCTATTCGAAAGAAATGAATTTTTTAACTATATGCAAAAGTGCATAGCTCCAGTGGCTTCCTAATATTAGAAGGAAGAGCGTTCCAGACGGCCGCAGAAGCGCATCTGAAAGCGCGCGATGCAGTGACCGTCTTTGTTGACAGAAATGAAAGAGTTGAATACAAGGTAAATGTGGCATAATATGTATGGTACCACATACCTACAATATGCTCATCATAGGCTGTTATAATGAAGGTCTCATTAAACAAAGCGTTTGCATGAAGTTCACGATAAGCATTATGCATACCCGTCAACCCATACGGTTTACCTGTATTCTTGTACGGGGAAACTGAGTTTACAGGTCCATATGGAGTACAACCGTTTCAATATGAGCTTTGTAGGATGAACGTTGAGATTTAGAAGGGCACGGGGTGACCAATAAGGTCTGAAATGGTCTGTAATAAGGTAGGGCACTGATAAGGTGGTTGACAGGTATGATCATGTGATGGTAGTAAAGACTTTTTTGCATGTGAAGCAAATCGGAAGAAAAACTTACGAAGCACGTCAACAGTACGTACACGTACGGAACGGGAAAGAGTTTAAATCCCCCTCCAAAAAACTCACATTATAAAAAAAGGTACAAAAACACCACGGATATACAAAACACGATAAAGAGCACGGAGGCAAACAGAACATGAACGAGGTGGGGCAACATCCTTAACCTTTCTAAGTGCCGGGCCAGGTCCCTAATTGCCCTGCGCTACAAACAAAAAATTAGGCTGATCGCGAGTGACTACCTGCTTGATGTTGTCCGCCATGAAGACGAAATAAACGCAGCAGAAGCCCAGCTGAGTGGTGATGAGAAAGAGGCTGATCACGTTCCTGCCGTTGAGACACAAACACCCGGCGTCGGGTTGGAACGAAGGGGTTTTTAATCATCAATCAACCGATCTTTATTTGACGTGTCAATGTCACCCTCAATAAAGCAGGCGTCAGTGCACATCACAGCAGAACGGGAACAGTGCCAGGGGCAGGGAGCGACAGGATTGAATAAAGAAACCTGTCACGCCCTGAGCGGCTAACATCGAGAGCAATGCTCGACATTAATTCGCACGGTATATTGTACGCAGCCTAGAGTAGGCCAAATACTTAACTTAAAATCCATTAGCAATGAGCCAACAGGTTTAACGCCATTCAATTTTAGCGCGTCTTACAAACTTTCTGCAGTATCACAAAACACTTTTGTCACATAACAGGCAGATGAGGTGCTTTACAATAATAATATTGTGTTCTATATTCACCAAATAACATGTTTTCAAAGTGCACAGTCTGTTGATTAACACTGTAGAATGCACAACCAATGCACAAGGCTTTAGAAAGCTACGAGTCAAGAATTCTATATTCTTTGAACCAAAAATACGAAAAAGAATGACTATAATCATCTTACTTTCCCCAAGATGCTTTAGAATTTAGCCAGGTGAAGTTGGAGACCTCCATAGCATGCATGACAGTGCCTCCATAACACAGGGTTGAACGCTTCAGCCTAGAGCGCACACACACACAATGACGATGCAGACACATCGGTCAATTACCAATCACGACACACACACACTACACCACATTTTGTCAAGGCAATATGGCTAAGGCAGTGCCGTATTATTCTAGCAGCAAAAGTAGCTACACAAGCTACGGGCCCCGCACTTTCAAGGGCCCCGCGCTAGATGCTTTCAAGCTATCAATTCCGGTTCAATGATTCTGCACTATTACTATAGTACTATACTGCCTTTTATGAACAACTGGGTGTTTTAAGGTTAGCGATTTGTCGTATTATCTGGCTGTATAGCAAATGAAAAAATACAATTACTTTACTCTGTAAGTAAAAAATGTGTGTTTTAATATGTATGTGTTTTATTTATTTATTTAGAGCCTCTTTATACCATATGCTACAGGCCCCGCACTAGTTTAATCCTGAACTAGGCTAAGGTGTGGAGGGTGGGGTTGCTGCACAGATGAGGAGGGTACGTGGACTCCCCATACAAAGGTAACAATTCAAGTAAACGTCACACTGGTAACTTCACATGTTAGTGACGTCACATGACTGGAGTTTACATTGTCATGTAGAACGCATCGTGTACTCAAAGGACCGCAAGTGAACTGTATTCCCCTACCGCAATGCGGAACGAGGACCCGATTTCGAAAGACGCCGTAGAGGCTGCAATGTGAACTGCGATTGATTTCCTCTTCAGCAATCATCAAAAAAATTCACATGGGATCGGCTGATAGCTGCAAAGTTTGCGGCTCTCCTGGCCATCGCGCGCAGCAGGATTCGTGGCGAGGGGATAATGAACGAGAGCCATTCTCTGTGCCTGTCAGGGTCGAAACGACCGCTTTGACACTTAACGCATTGCAGGGATTGGCAGACGCCAAGGAGGGGGTGGGATCGTTTTATGATGCTCGGCTTACTTTCTGCACAGGTAGTGGCTACACCTCACGAGGGTCAGCATACAGTCGACAGCAACAATCGCCATCACCACGAGGCACACGGGTCCCACCTATACATACGGATACACAAAGACAAAGATCCCCCGTATAGCCTTAACAAACTGTTGGGGAAAGTGTTGTTAACGAGCACCTATGAAGGCCGGAACGGCACACGAGGGGGTGGGTGGCCAGCACCATGCCCGGCCGCCTTTGTCCCCCTAGTGGCGACGTTTACACATCGCACCATTTACTCATTTGAGGCTCAGTCGACCTAGGGGAAGCCCAGGACCGGTTCAGATAATGGTCACCGGTGTGCGCCATGCGCGTGAATCGAACTCGGGTTGCCAGATTTGTAGCACAATGCGCTAACCGATATACTACCGTGCCCAATGCATACACACATACCGAACCCGCCATTCGCCACTAAGTGACAGGCCAGGTGCACTTTGAGGCCACGTGAAGTGTCGAAGGCTCGCTGACACACATACATACAACAACCGCCATTCGCCACTAAGTGGCGGTGACGTCACCACGACGCTTGTGCCAGGCCATGTGCACCTTGAGGCCACGTGAAGTGTCGAACGCCCGCTGGCAGGAGGTCACGGGGCAGACCCAGCAGGTGCCACGGGTCGACTGACTGAGATGACCGAGATGACTGGCTGATGCACCACCTGTGCCCCCTACTGTGCCAACTTGCTGTGCTTTAGCCACACACACACACACACGCGTGCGCACGATGTGAATCCTTACCACAAGCCCAGCGTGTTTCACGGCGAGTGGGAGGCCCAGGAGGCCAGTTCCCACATTCCCCTTGAGGAAGTGCAGCAGCGTCTGAGCAAACCTGGCCAGCGGACACACAGAGTAGCGGGGTCACTCCAGACATCTGCCTGTCACGTGGCAAAATGTTCTATGATACAGCAGGGAGTTTGTAAGCGGGTGAAAATGAAACGTTAAACCTGTTGGCTCATTGCCGATGGATTGAAAGTTTAGAATTCGGCCTACTCTAGGCTGGGTGAAATTTACCATTACTGTCGAGCAGTGCTGTCGGTGTTAGCCGCTGAGGGCGCGATGGGTTTCTTTATTCAATTCTGCAGCTCTATTCACCGGTACCGTTCCCGTTCTGTTGTAATGTGCACCGATGGCTACTTTATTGAGGAAGATATTGGCATGTAAAGTAAATATTGATTGACTGATCTGTACTCTGCAGTAGCAAATCGAGCGTTCGCTCCGACAGGGGGAGCAGTTCGCTTGAGATGACGCTCAGAAGGCCAAACAGGCAGGCTCACAAACGCAGTCCTCGTTTAACACAGAAGATGCATTCCTTAAAAGTGCCGCATTAAGCGAAAAACGCGTGAAAAGAAAACATTTCCCCCATAAATAATGTAACGATAAGGTTTGGCGCAATACGATGTACTATTACGCATGCGGACAAAGAACTGAGGGTATGCCGGCGTTACTACATCATTCTGCGTACTGTATCATGCAGCTCAGCCACGCAGCTCACGAAAGTAGTTCGTTTTTGACTGCTCAGATAGCGCGTTATAACGGTGCTCGTTCCACGTTGCGCGAAAAGTGCTCCCAAATGGAAGAACCGCGTTAGAGTTGCGCGAACCCGCGTCAAGCGAGGACTTACCGTGCAGCCAAACTGGGGCCCAGTGAGTTTGCGAGTTTCACAAATCTACGTGAAGTACCAAGTGCCGGACCGCGGGCGTGTGCCGCCACAGCCCCCGTTCACCGCGCGCGTCGGCTCGCGCGACGAGCGCGCCGACTGTATCATGTTGGGGTACGCGTGGCGACGTACGTGGTGGTGTGCTCTCCACGATTGCCGAGCCCCGAGCCCGCATCGCCTCCACCATCGCCTACATCGGAGTCCATTCCGGGCGAGTCTGCGTCCAGGCCGGGAAGATCT
Organism: Entosphenus tridentatus; assembly: GCA_014621495.2. NCBI lineage: Eukaryota > Metazoa > Chordata > Hyperoartia > Petromyzontiformes > Petromyzontidae > Entosphenus > Entosphenus tridentatus. The sequence continues at coordinate 1,909,041 of CM025638.2, forward strand.
CCCTCCGAAACGTTTGTGGCTCCGTACACATCCTGGAGCAGGGGACTCAAGGCCTCACGTTCTGATGCGACACAACCCAACACACCACGGCCACCCTTGGTGGCTGCTTACGACAACAACCTCCCTCCATGCCGGGCTCATGAAGCGCGACGCAGCAAAGCCTGGTGGTGCACGTGGACAGATGTTTAACGGAAAGCAGCGCGATTGGTGCCCGTGGAGTCGGCCGTCGCCCGTTTCAACCGGCGAACCTCCTCGGCGCTGACGACGCATTGAGGCGAATTGCGGACGCAAGCAACGTGCGAGTTAAGCACTTGTACCACAATTTTTTTTATGACATTTTTATTTAGAAATATATATATATTTTTTTTACAGCACAGCCATCTCTCGCCCACTGCAGACTTGCCAACCGCGGAATTCATGTACACACCATTTATTTTCTGCGTAGTTTATCAGCTGCCCGTCCGTTATGTTGCGATTCTCACAGCGCATAGACGACGTCACATCGCAACCGCACAGCGTGTGGTCCAAAACCCCACAACTTGGCGCCAGCGTGTGGTCCAAAACCCCCGAGACTAACGTGGTCTTCGTCGACTCGTGGATAAACCGTGTCCGTATGTACGTATAACTTCTTTCGCACAGTACGAAGGCAACTGTGCTAATCGGAGGTGCGGGAGGAGTTGACTGCTAAACAGTGGCCCGAGTTATGACAGTGAACATACAAGGGCTCACGTAAGCCAAAGCAAATGCTGAAGTTACTTTATTTTCGATTGGTACCTTATACATTTATTTACCGTATTCTCCGGATCATAATTTTTCCTGTATTTTAAAGCAAAGGTTGGGGGTTTGTGTTATAATCTGGTAGCCGTGTGTGTGTGAGCAGATTTACATAACGTTATTGACACGGGTCAAACCCTGGCCAGCTGAATTTGCATACGATTCTTTGTGTTCGTAAGAAAATGTCTTAAAAGTCTTCACGTTTGACTTGAAAACTAGATGGCATTATGCATGCAAGGGTATTCATCATGAAATCTGTTTCTCTCCTTGTGAAAAATTATCACCGCGCTCTATAGAACCGTAGAACTCTCGAGAAATGCGATGTCATTCTGCGAAACTGGTAGATATGATTATTATTATTCGCGTTCTGTGGCGATCATTCAAATTTGGGCTTAAGGACTGACCGCCACGCACAACTGATTCGCCTATGCCGTTAATACATCGCGATATTTTGGAGCCACGCAGAGCAGTGAGGTTGGGCATTCCAGCATGGGTTTCTGCAGCGTCCAGGCACGCAGCGTTTGCTCCACGGGGTGGTGGATCAGTGTGCAACCCGCAATTTAATCCAAGGCAAAGCACGCAAAGCGTTTATGCCAGTGGGTGAAATTCCACACTGCTATGGCGGGGTCCACAGCACAACCATCGTTCACTCTCCCCCAAGTGGTGCTCATTTTATTGAGCACGGAGAGGTGAAGGGTGAACCCGAAGCCAGACATTTGAACGGGCGGCTTTTTCGACCCACTGGTGCCACCCGGCTCGATTGCCGTCATTCTGGAGCATAAAAACTCTGAAACTGAGCAAGAACCCAGACACGTAATGATTTATCGATCGAAAATCATTATTTAAGGCTCCCAAGACAGGCATTATTTACGATCTGTGCACACTGGGGTACGTATCGCATGGAAATGTAACATTTTCAAAAGAACGAGGCAGAATGAACAAGACGGGCGGCTAGAGTCCTCTCGTCCTCTGGCTTGAGATGGCTGCCACCTATGGGTCAGATGATTGCCTGCCACCATTAAGCAATTGGTAATTAAATATAAAAAAAAATTGCCTAAAAAGTGTAAAATTTTGGAAAAAAATTTTCACGAACATAAATTGTCATGCACAATGAGTCTGTGTGCAAAATGTCAGCTCGATTGGATCACGGGAAGTGGGTTAAAAAACGACCGAAAGATTTGCACGGTCGTAAGCGCGCAAGCAAGCAAGTGAACTTAATATAAAGGATTTAATAAAGGATTTAAAAAATATATTCGCCTGTGGAGGACGCGGGGATCGATCCCGCGACCTTTGGCATGGGAAGCGAGGGCGCTACCAACTGCGCTATTCTGCCAGGGCCTGTTGAGGTGTCACGCTCTGGGCTCCTACACTGTGACGTTCAGCCAAAGCCATGAATGAGTTCTATTTGAATAAATGTAAAATCTTTTTTTTTTGCCTAAAAAGTGTAAAATTTTGGAAAAAAATTTTCACAAAAAGTAATTGTCACGCACAAAGAGTCTGTGTGGAAAATGTCAGCTCGATTGGATCACGGGAAGTGGGTTAAAAAACGACCAAAAGATTTGCACGGTCGTAAGCAAGCAAGCAAGCGCGCAAGTGAACTTAATATAAAGGATTTAAAAAACGAGTGTACAAATGAGCCCGAAAAAAACCCAACAATACATCAATCATGACCCTTGAATCTTGCTAATTAATCAAATTGCATTGGTGGGTCAGATGTCTGGTAATAACTGTGCCGAGGACTGCGAGCACGTGAGAATTGAGAGGTGTGGACATTGAGAGGTGTGGACATTGAGAGGTGTGGA
>CM025638.2:1911626-1922854 GCA_014621495.2 Entosphenus tridentatus
ATTGAGAGGTGTGGACATTGAGAGGTGTGGACATTGAGAGGTGTGGAGACGGTGAGAACCCATGGGGGAGACATTGTGTGGAACCAAATTCTTACAGGGAGAGGAGCGTCGGAGAGGTTCAATTACCACACTTGTCGCGATTATGTAAGAGATTGTAGAAACTCTGCTCATGTTCTACAGCGTCACCATGCATTAACGTTATGCAACCCAGCGCAAATGAATAACTTACGAAAAAATATACATTAACATTGTATTACTTCATAGGTGGCAGATTATGTTAAGCTATGGCGAGATAAAAATAACCAAGGTATTTCCAAGAAAGTAACAAAACATGTGGGCACGAGCTCGTATCGACTGTCATCTATCGATTCACCACGTCCAGTAAGCCTGCCAGCTTTTCAAAAACTCTATATATATACACACCTCAATGCCTACAGTTGCAATCCATGTATCTAACAGCAGGTAATCTCTGTGGGGTCATAGATAGATTTTATTCATTTATGTTAGCCTCTATTTCATGAGCGTACTGCGACGGTACGGATGCTACATCGTACAGATATTAAGGGGCTACGGTGGCGAGATGTTCACTACCTCCCTTGGTATACAGGAGGTCGTAGGTTCGATTCCAACCCTGGCGCATATATATTTGGAGTACGCATTGCTGTCAACTCATACGGTTCATCCGTATTGTTGTGTCTATTTGTTTGTGTTCCTCCCTTGTGATGGAACTTTGTAGGATGAACATTACCATTTATATGGGGTGACTAATAAGGTCTGAATTGGTCTGTAATAAGGTAGGTACTGATAAGGGGTTGACAGGTTTGAGTTTGCGTGTCTTTCTCTCTCCCCGTGGTCACGTGGATTTTTCTCCGGGTCCTCCGGTGTTTCCCTCCACATTCAGAAACATGCGTTCAGAATATTTGGCTGCTATGCATTTCCATATGATGAGCCACTTCGTTGAGTTATCATTTGTGGCCAGGTAGCTTCTGAAAAAGAGCTATACAGCTCAGTGGGGGCCTTACCTGGTGAAATAAATAACGTCGACTCCTGCAGAAATATATTTGCTGTCAGCCCAGGGTTTGTTAAGTAAAAAATCCACGCGACCACGGGGAAAACATGCAAACTCCAAATATACAGGCGTCAGGGTCGGGATCGTACCCACAACCTCCTCCATACCAGGCGAGGGAGATGACATCGCGTCACCACGGCACCCCAGTCAGCCCTCCGTCACGGCCTATAAACACCGTTTATTGCATTTTGGTCGTCTCGCATGTTTTACAAAGTCCAATTTTCTGGACATGGAAAATTTAATGCCACGGTAAACGAAAATACAAAGCAATGCACTCAATGGGACTGAAAAACATCTCTCACTGTACTTGAGAATCCAGTTTAACTATGAGCAACTGCCTGGATTTAGGTAGCTATCTTCACCAAGCCGCATTGGCCAACGTGGTAAAGTGTGGTCAAGATCACCCTCGAGACTTAAAGAAAGGGAACAATCCAGGTGACATCAGGGCCCCACAATCCTGTGAGTTACAGCCAAGGCTGAAGAGCTCACGAGAAAGGGCGAGTGGGTTACGCCGGCACATTGCACCTACACAAGATAACCCATCTCAAGACCGTTGCACATACACCACGTTTCCCCCGAACTCTGGTTCCAACGAGAAGCGATGCCAGCTGGGACGGTAAAAGAACCGGGGCTGCTGGTAATCACGAGTTACGGATAAGACGCCTTCTGTATTCTACCATTGCTACACACGACATGTGGACTCTGAACGAAACACATCAAACCTTGTATAATTGGTGACAGAACTAAGGGAATTAAACCCTTTCCCTTTCCGAGGCGCCTGCAAGTTGCAGGGTGGGTATCCCGTTCACCCGTGAATTTCAGAACGTGCGAGTGGTTAGCGTTAATTTTATTTAGAGAGGTGTAGCGACGTTATTTTTAAAGACATTATACTCCCCGCATAGAACTGTAGCGACACGACCACACTCTACGACAGCTGGCGCCAAACTGCGCCATACGCCCTGCCGCATGGCCTTGTGGGAGTCTCAAGACCGATAAAGTTATTTTAACATTTTCTTCCAATTTCGTTCCGATGACGTACATCATCAGAACGGAATCGTCATCGGAATGGGAAAGGGCTAACTGGGACATAGCTTGACTTGGGAGAGAAATTCATATATTTAAAGAGCAAAACCTTTCTTGACAGAGAGAATGTATTGAGAGTAATTATCTAAAATGGAGATTCATCGTTTCTCCACGAATCAAACATAGATTTAGGATTCCAAACTACTTCCAACCGAGTTGCCCAGGTAACATTAAGGTTCTATAGACACTACAAGTAAAGATAATTACAAATAATTAAAATAATAATGCATTCACAGTTATTATTGGAAATATTATTATTGTTTACCGAAATCAAATTTCTCAAGCACGATTCACTGCGATCACTGAAGAGCATTTACGTTCCAATCGCAAATCCGAGTTTAAGCGCAAAACCATTGACTCACGGGGCTGTTTCCGAGGATGAAAACTTTAGAGGTCCGTTTTGTCGGCATCGTTTCACACGATTGTAGAGGAACGGCGGAAATTTTTTTTAAGATGATGAACTTGACAGAAATGCACTCGGAGATCATTTGTCCTCGGCAACTGTCTGACTATGTATTTATATAAAACATATATATCTAATCAACCTACATTTATAATCCTGCAATGAACGGTCCAAGTATAATTGGTAACTCGCGGTCATAAACGTTGATTAGAATTACATTAACTCAGCAATTATTCTGAAAAACAGCGGATAAGGCTTTTTCTATCAACTGCAAAAACAGGCTTTGCCTGCGTGGACTTGCCCATGTGACGATGTTCAACGTCGCTCACAGATACCAGGTGCTTTTGCCAACATCCATAGCGGTGTGCAACAGTCTCGAATGAAAGCTAATAGCTGGCGAATTCCACCTTCGCCGCAACGTTTTGGGCCAGGGCTTCGCTGGTCACTTTCCCCACCCGTTTATAATGGTGCAGCCACAATAAGAGGCAACGGACAATGTGGTCCCTATTTTCGCGACCGCAGGCTTGATGATGGGCGAGTCAAGCCGCAAACGGGGATCGAACTCGTAACTTTCCGATTGTGGGCTGCTCGATTTACCGCAGAGGTTTGGGATAGGTTTGGCTTAACAAAAGGATCAGCACAAATATATAGACGACATATAGAGGATAACTTTCAGTCAAATATTTGATACTTGAACGGCCAAAGGAAGGGGGATTATGTATCATACACAAATATCTACATGTTCTCAAAAAAGTCACACTCAAAAGAAATTTTGATTTCTCTTGCTTACGGTTCAAATCATTCGCAACTCAATGAACCAAACGAAGTCAGAGGTTTGTTTTTGTTCTCCCATCACAAAAAAATTTACCGGAGACATCACTTGCACCATCTTGACTTGGCTGCTTTGTTACGTTCTGCTTTCGCAACTCTGATAAACGTAAATCATTGTTGGCGTAAAAACGATGATCATAACATTTCATATTTTATCAAGTGGAAAATGCAACACGTTCTTAATCAGCAAATATGTTAAATGGTAGGGTTATACGAATGATAACATGGTGGAACATGGTATTGTGACATACACGGAAAGTGCTGAATTTCTATAAAATGGTTGGGGGGGGGGCTATGGAAGGGTAAGCGAAGGAGGGGGGCTGGCAGTGGGCTGTGGATATTTTTCGGTAAATATGCGGTAGTTTGCGGTAAATTTGTGGTACGTTGCAGTGAATGCGTAGGCGTTTGCAGTGATTTGGAGTAAATCTGGTGCGTTGCGACAGGTTGTTGTTTTGTAGATAATGTGTGGTACATTGCGGTACCAGGACCCAGTTTAAGTGTCATCAGTTCGCTTACACTTTTGGCCGAGGGTTATAGCGGAACGCAACATTCACCGACAACTCAAAAATCCAAGTGACTTTAGATTCAGGCACGTGTAGCTAAAAATGGGACGTGTCTGAGAGTATGCCCACGTGGGTTTGTTGGATCACAAGATGGACAACATGGTGAGGACCTTCATACAGCAGTAGACAGATCGTGGCTAACAACGATGATGATGATGATGTTTCAATGCGGGAGAGGGCCCAGAGAGTCTGCGAGACATGGACAAACTCAAATCCACACGAAGGGACTTCGTCGTGAGGCGTCCAGGTTCGATTCCATCTCCCTGTGTGGCATTGGAGATGATGGAGCAAGTTTCTTAAAGACACCCACCCTTTGTACACCGAGCAGTTTAAACTAAACTATTTTTTATTTTACCAGGTCAGGCCCACTGAGCGATATCGCTCTTTTTCAGAAGCGACCTGGCCACAAATGATAACTCAACGAAGTGGCTCATCATATGGAAATGCAGAGCAACCAAATATTCTAAACTCATGTTTCTGAATGTGGAGGGAAACACCGGAGGACCCGGAGAAAAATCCACGTGACCACGGGGAGAGAGAAAGACACGCAAACTCCAATAACCTCTTCTTGGTTCTTTCGGTAAAGTCACGTAGAATGGAAATAATAACATAATAAAAATAAAACATTATAAAATAATTCTCACGACGTTCAGACTGACTCTGTCTCCTCGACAGACCTGTTCTCCACCTGAGGACGGCTGCTTGCGTTGTGGCCGAAACGTCGTGAGAATTATTGTATAATGTTTTATTTTTATTACTTTATTATTTCCATTCTACGTGACTTTACCGAAAGAACCAAGAAGATGAATCCTTGCAGTCACGAAAGCTTTAAATCGAAACTCCAATAACCTGTCAACCCCTAATCAGTACCTACCTTATTACAGACCAAGTCAGACCTTATTAGTCACCCCTTATAAGCCTTAGCTCAATCAAGTGGGCTTATCACGTGGAGATTTATAGCGGCAAATACTCTAAACGCATGTTTCTAAATGTGGAGGGGAAAACCGTAGTAACTGGAGAAAAATCCACGCGACCACGGGGAGATAGACACGCAAAGTCCAAATATACAGCAGGCGTCTGGGTCGGGATCGAACTCACAACCTCCTGTATACCAGCCGAGGTAGTTAACATCTCGCCGCGGGGGCGCTTGTATAAATGGGTATGCCACAGTTGATCAATCGGCACGTTGCGTGGAGTGGGGTAAAGTGTGGGTAATGCCTACTACGCACAAGACGGTCAAGGCTCATGGTCAACGTGACCCGGACACAACAAGAGGCAGGGAGTACACGGGACGGATCGAAACAATACAAATGAGACAGAACGAGTCAGAATTTACAACAAAAAACCAAGATAGTGCAGAGCAGTGGACAAGTAAAAAAAACAGAAAACAATACATACGGGACAGTACTGCGGGGTTGGTCGGTGGTGGCAGGCATCTAACGACGATTGAACCGGCGAGGAGGAAGAGGGTCTTTATCCTCCTAGAATCCTATCCGTACAATTGGGACATGGAATACATCTGTATATTGCATGTTGGGTGTTGGTATAAAACTAGCACATACGTCGTCCAACCCAAAAATGGATACGGATCGTTTAACAATTCACTGCTGCCATTGATCACAATTCGGGGCCGCGATTTCAGTCAAAAATTAATTATTTTTCTCGTTTGACCATCTCCTTTGTGTTGTACCATAGTCTCCTGGTTATAGGAAGCCCTTTGCCCCCCCCCCCCCGCCGTACTTTAAAGGAAAAGTTGTTTGTGGGCGCGTTGTAAACTGGAAGCTGTGCGTGCGCATGGACAGATTTGTACAACGACGGGCTACGTTTGACTTTCTGGAGCATCTTATAATCCAGATAACACTTTCATTCGGTCTCGTCTTTAGTGTCCCCTTCAATACGCCACATTTAATTTTTGTTTACGATTACCATGCCAATGCAGAAATAATTATTCCATACAAAATTTGATGTCGGCATCATGAAATAACCGGTTTTGACAGATGAAATTATGCATCGTCAGACGCCTGGGGATTGGATGGAGTAAACTATAGCCTACACTTGTAAACTACAATTCGCATGCTATTACATGCCCACAGTCACAAAGTGCTGTTAGCGAGCACCTATGAAGGCTCGCACGGCACACGAGGGGGTGGGTAGGCAGCACCACACCTACTTGCCCCTGTCTCCCCAGTGGCGATGTTTACACATTGCACCAGGTACAATTTGAGGATGAGTCAACCTAGGGGAGGCCCAGGACCGGTTCAGATAATCGTCACTGGTGTTGGCCCCGAGTGGGAATCAAACTTTGGCCACTGGGTTCATAGCGCAGCGCGTTAACCGCTACACTACCGCTCTCCACAGCCACAATACGAAGACACACACACAAACTCGGTTTAACACCTAGGCTTTCGCGACCAATATTATCCATAAGAGGTTTTTGGATTAGATCGCGTAAATATAAATGTGTCGTTAAATCCGCCACCACCCGACACAGCCACTTAGTAAGATTTGTCACAAACAAAACATGGCAATCAGTTACTAGTACAGCACACCGGTGTGTTGGAGAGTCAAGCCACAACATTTACAATTCGAGTACGACGTTTCGCCAGTAATTACGACTAGCATCATCAGGCGGACAGCCAGATTTGTGGAGAAATTTTCCTGCTTCGGTCTAAACACACACATGAACTGTTCATGCCCCCTGCTGGTAACACGTGGACACCACATGGAACTAGCCATCATAGGACACATTTTATTTTTTCAAGGTGCAGCTCTTGAATCTCTTTCGCACGGCCGCTGCTGGCCGAAAAGCTTCCACTCAAGGAAGTTTCAAAGGGCCTCCCAAGATAATTTTGGTCGACTCTTCCACGCTGCCCAGATGTCAGAGTACCCACACTTTACCCCACCATGCACGACCTTCCGATTGGCTGTGGTGTAACCCATTTATGTTGCTGCAGGGTCGAGAGAGACGGGAGTGGGGTGGGGATTTAAGAAACTTTACCAATTGTCTCGAATGTCAGGAGGCCCTCATTCAATAGCGGACTGAAAAAGTGCCTTAAACAACAATACTAACAATACGTGACAGCAATTTATTTTAAAACCATTGGTCTAAATTCAGGGTGAATCCTGAAGAGGATTTTTGAATGATTTAATGCTGACTCCACGTGGATATTTCCACACACAAATCATAACACATTGTTGTGATCTGCCGGCCTGTCGGACAGATCACTCATGCAAACTGTGACAGGAAGAGGAATTATAAGTCAGTGCAAATCAGATGCTCACATTATCATGAGGGTGGAAAGATCCACATTCGTTCTACTCACGTTAAGGTTAAACCGATGACATTGAACATGATATGATGTTGCTTCTCATTAAATAAATGCAAGACAGCTTATGACCTGCTCAGAATGACGTACTCAAGTGACAGTTTAAATTTCTTGACATGGGATGGGAGTTCATGCATTCTAGCGCTACCATCGCAAGGGTGTGCGAGGCCTTGCTAAAATATAGGTATCAGTTTTCTAGTGCTGCCCATCATTTTTTTTTAAACCCACCGTAGTCATAGGTTTGTATATCTCGAAATTACATCAGTGATGAGAATAGGTTTTCCCCTATTTTCTGGCAACAAAACAGGTGTTAAGATGTTAAAACACCAAACTGAAACCTTTTACAAGGAATCATGTCTGCATTAACCACAATATTTGTGGTGAGAATGCAAAAAAATCACTCTGATAATATATGAATATGCATTGTCTTTGAAACTAATTGGTCCACACTGCATATATTATCAGTATGTTTTTTGTTTACATTCTGACCACAAATGGTGGTTAATGCAGACAGGATTCCTTGTAAAAAGTTTCAGCTTGGTGTTTTAACATCTTAACAACTTGTTTTGTTGCCAGAAAAAAGGGGAAAACCTATTCTCATATTTTGGTACTGGAAAAGGAGGTCCCATGATACATCAGTGATTTTCCTTCTTGAAATATACACATTGCAATTACGGCATGATCACTACTGCAACGCCTCACTGGCTGGGATACCGAGCCAAGTACTGGGCAGACTCGAGCTTGTTCAGAATGCAGCTGCTAGAGTGCTTGCACACATGCACACCATTCCGTACACTAGTCCTCTTATCTCTTCATTGGCTACCGGTTATATTCTGTGAATTTTAAGATACTGCTATGAAATTATAAGGATTTAAAAGGGCTCACTGCCACATTACTTGTAAAAACTAATACATTCATATATTCCATCAAGGTCAAATTTTAATTTAAAGCTTTCGTGACTGCAGGGATTCATCTTCTTGGTTCTTTCGGTAAAGTCACGTAGAAGGGAAATAATAAAAATAAAACATAATAAAATAAGAAACAGGTCTGTCGGAAAGTCAGACGCTGTCTTTCCGACAGACCTGTTTCTTCACCTGAGGACGGCTGCTTGCGTTGTGGCCGAAACGTCGTGAGAATAATTTTATGATGTTTTATTTTAATTATTTTATTATTTCCCTTCTACGTGACTTTACTGAAAGAACCAAGAAGATCCATCAAGGTGTATCTTCCGATCTTCAACTGCTCAGCACTCCCAGGTCTGTCTAGGTTGCGCTCTTTTGGTGATCGGGCTTTCGTTAGCGTGGCACCCACGCCATGGAACGCCTTGCCACTTGAAATCAGGGCAATCAGAGTCGGTAGATATATTTAAGTCAGATTTGAAAACCCATCTCTTTAAAGTGGCCTTCCCTCTTAAGTTTGGTCCGTTGTCCCTAGTTCTGTTTCTGTTTCCTGCATTTCATGCATTGCGCATTGGGATCCTAGGGGGGAATACGCATTATACATTTGAATTATTATTATAAAGTGCGCAAGTGGTACTATGGAACGATTTCAAATATAAGGCACTTATCACGAGTAATATGGTGGTGGTATGGACCACTATCCGTCATTAACACGTGTAACTCAGAGCGAAGTAAAATTATGAAAAGTTTTGTGCAAACCAAACATCTTAACCTTAACATCCAAAATAAATGGGAGCTCTAGCATATAAAAGACTGCAAACATCGAATATCAACACGGTACACTTTGTAGCTTTCTGACTTGATGTGCTTAAGAGTTGTACCGCATGTTGTTGCCTAACATCACGGGCGGTTCGATCTGAAAACAACACCGGGGAAGTTCAAACAACTTCTTTGGAATCAGTTACTCCCCCGCCCACGCCACTCTGTTTACCTCTCTACCGTGTGACCCTCTAAGAGCCAGATCTCATCACGCTGTCGTCGTTAAACAAAAAAAACCACATCAGCAGCGTGAAAATACGTGGATGGTGTTAGCCCCGCAAATGAAGTTCCCGACACCAGAACAAGCAAGAGGGGCCGACGTGACGGTGCTTTCGACGACGGCTGTGACACTTAACACGGAGGCAACGTTGGTCGACCGTGCACACAAAATACAAATAACGTCACAAGTTCTTTCCCTTCATCTGCACAAGGGACGCGTGGACTTTGTCCTGGTACATTACCGCCGGTGGAACTTGGAACCCAGCCTCAGCGGCGTTCCGCCGTAGACATCTTAGGGTCCATTGCGACATTTCCCAAATTCCGTTGTGGGAATCCGTCTTGACCAACAACAAGAACTGGCCACCTGCCATCAAGTGATGCAATTTTCTAGCGGCACTCATGTGAGACCCACAAGAGATGATGATGATATTGGCGAGATGTTAACTCCCTCGCCTAGTATACATGAGGTCGTGGGTTCCAACCCTACCCTATTGATTCTTTGGAGTTTTCATGTTCACCCCGTGGTCGCGGTGGATTTTTCTCCGTGTTCTCCGGTTTTTCCCTCCACATTTTAAATCAACATCACGCCTTTAGAATATTTGGCAGCTATACATTTCCACGGGATAAGCCACACTTTGTTAAACTATGATTTGTGGCCAGGTAGCTTCTGATAAAAAGAGCTATATAAAGTTTAGTAGTTTATAGAACTGGGTCTACAATGGATTACATTGGAACTCGATAAATGGGAATTATGTATTTTGATCCACTGAAACGCACACTGGCTTATGTGTACAATACACAGTACACTTAATGGTACACTGGAAGAGTGCATTTTCCAATGCCTTTCTAACGTTATTTTCTTTTACTTAAGGCATTTAATTCGGCAACAAAACAGATGCAGTAATCCGAGCCTCAAAACAGAAAAGTACCCAATCTTTGGTTCTTTCGCTAAAGTCACGTAGGTATAAAATTAAATAAATCACGACGTTTCGGGCACAACACAAGCGTCCGTCATCAGATGGGAAAGCATGGCCCGTGACTTTACCGAAAGAACCAAAGAGTATGGATTCCTGCAGTCACGAAAGCTTCAAATCTAGATAGAAAAGTACATAAATCATAAAATCCATGCGTAAAGATGTTCCGACTGCCATTGAAGGAAGTTAACTAAATGCAAATGAAACCTGAACGGTCATGCAAGTCGATAACAAGATTTAGAGACATTTGAAGATAATTTTGCGGAAATTGTACGATACATTTGGAGTGGCTTGTATATAAATAAACGATTAAGCACCTCCTCACACGTCTGCTGACATCATCGTCGTCTTTATAGCAACCTACGGGCACATTAACTGCAGGAAGTGACTTAAGAAGTCACCGAGGCACCAAAGTTTGGCTAAAACGCCCAGAGATGGAACAATTCCGCAAAGAGGTCACGCGCAACGAATTCACTGAAAAAAAATTTTTGGTGAGTCACACCAGCGGGGAAAACGCCAGAGAATGTAGATTTAGGGCGATTATTACAGGGCTGAGGTTAAACATTACGACAGAAAGGTTGGTGCTTTCAGGAAACTGAACTTGCACATCAAATGGCAATACGCATGTTGCGGAACGCTTTTAAATGTGACCACTTTGAAGTTGAAGTTAATTTATTAGGTGTAGCCCTGTGAGCCATTCGGCTCTTGAATCGGGTGCAACCGCAACAAACAAAAAACATAAACAAAAAAACATCTTAAAGTGACTATGTGACTATGTGAAAACAGAAAATCCAGGAAAAGACAGCAAAATATTGCAGAAAAAGCACCGTAAGTCAAACAACAACAAGCACAAGACAACTTAGATTAAAGCCATCATTCTAACTCCGTACTACAACACAAACATGGTCAAACCAAAAACACTTTTCGAAATCACCAAAATAAAGCCAAGAAAGCAATGAAACAGTGATCATAGGAACTGCGACGGAATTTTCACAATAAACGACATAGCGGCGATAACACGGACAGCCGACACAGTCGATCA
>CM025638.2:2011418-2032731 GCA_014621495.2 Entosphenus tridentatus
CACTTCCACGTGTTCTACTTGCACTAGCACTCCACGTGTTCCACTTCCACGTGCACTCCACCTCCACGTGTTCCACCTCCACAGTGCACCCGCCACCTCCACGTGGGGGTCCACGTGGAGTTGTAAGTATTTTGTAATGGCATCGGCCACGATTGTCACGTGTTGTTTTTCCCCTTCCCCAGGCGAGAAATCACGACGTCAATCCAGAAGGTGTTGTTCTCCGGAACATGATAGCGAGCGGGCTGATTAAAAACCTCACCCCATCGTAACAGCTGGAGGTGACTCGTCCCCCCCGTTACGGGACCATTGCAAACGGTGGTCACGTTCACAGCGCAAGTTTCCCCCGCACCTCTTCCTCTGCATCCGTCACCGCGAGACTCATTTTGCACACGACAAAGTGCTTGCCACACAAATGAACCGCAATGCTTTGCCGATCTCGTGAAGGAGCATAAACCACCATCACGCCGAACTCCGCTCATCGTCTGAGCAGCAGCGGCTTTTGGCTGCTGGCCATCGAACAAAGCCGGTCACCGCGTCGCGCGGCGCTTTCAGATGCGCTTCTGCGGCCGTCTGGAACGCTCTTCCCTTCTGACAATAGGAAGCCACTGGAGCTATGCACTTTTAAATCATTTAGATAACTCATTTATTTTTAACTGCTTTTGGTGTTTAGTTTGTTCTTCCCCCACACGTCTGATCAGCATGGTTGGCTACATACGGTGCGAAAGAATTTCCACGTACATAGGCACATCACAACCCTGCTCTTTGCACGTCAGACCAACCACGCCAATTACACACGGCTTGTAACAGACCATTCATGCAAATGGTCTCCTACGAGAGGGGGTTAGAGTGAGATATTTAAGATAAGTTATGGGGGGAAAAAGTATCCTTTTTTGGGTTTGGCACTTTTAGGGTCAAGCATCGCTATTATTTATATGGAACGATTGTTGAACTGAGGGAATTTATGCACAGACAGAAAGCAAATTTTGTCTTATTTAAAAAAATTAAATGTCCTTTTTTCTCCTCTGTGGAGGTTGATGTCAAAAATAACTGTATCTTGTGTCCTGCAATTATTTCTTTCGAATCGTGTGTACGAAATGCTGGCAACCTTTCCAAGCACATCCAACGCCAGCAAACGTAGGCCGACCTTCACGCCATGTGCAACTTACGAAATGAATGGGTGTGCCACACGACCAACCGTGCTGTTCAAACTCGTACAACAAGGAGAATCTGCGCAAGAATTGTAACAATGCGCTTATTGACAAGGATAAGCCTCACTGACTTTCACGACTCTCACGGCGGGGATCTCGGTGCAGGAAGTCCCACGGTGCTCACCGCTCACAAGAAAACAAATTCACGGAGCCACGACAGAGAAGATGCATCACGAGTGGTGGAGTGCAGGTGGCGGGGGCCTCACCATCTAAACAAACTCAAACGCTTGCAAACAATCTCGCCCGCACCCCGTAAATTCTCGGTTCCCCCTCGCTTCCCTCTGCTCGCACCTCCGATTAGCACGGTTGGCTAAGACGTTGGAGAAATAAGTTCAACATAGTAATAGGTTTTTACCCTTTCAACTGGAACAAAAACTGACACCTTTATACAAGGCATCATGTTTGCAATAACCACAACACAAGCAGTCAAAATGCAAACAAAAATAAACTCTGATGATAATGATATGCACTGTCCTTGAAGCTGATTGGTCCACACGCGAGACAGCTTTTCTTAGAGCCTAGTCTCCATTGGTGTTGGACCAGATGACGCCAAAAGGCGTACAACTCAAAGCCAGCGCGCAGAGTATTGAGAGCTCGGGGTAAGCATTTACACTATGAGACCTCCTTTACCAGTGGCAAAATATAGTAATAGGTTTTTACCCTTTCAACTGGTACAAAAACTGACACCTTTATACAAGGCATCATACGTACGTACATACGTACGTACATGCTCCCTCCCCTCCACTGGCTTCCCACTGCCAGCAGGGTCAGCTCCAAGATCACCTGACTGTGCCGCCACACCTCCGTGTTGTCGGTCGTCCGCCGCGTCTCTCTTCGCGACCGTCACACTGCACCACGGCTCAGGGGAGAACTCTCCGCAGCAGTGCGACTCACAACCTCCACCTCCTCCTCCGCTCTACACCGAGAACCAAGTCCACGGTTACTGCCGAGCGTCTCTTCTCCGTGGCAGCCCCCACCGTCTGGACGCCATCATCCCGCAGCTGCTGCTGCACTTTCGCAGCAGCAGCAGCAGCAGCAGCATCAGCAGCCAACTATTGTTATCCACAAAGCAGCTATCATTTGATTTTTGAACGCAGTTCCTGAGCCACAGACCCAAAAGGCTCAAAACGTCAAGCGGACAGCGACAAAGTTCGAATAGCAAAGGAGTGCGGCATGTTTCTTGAATTGAGCAAGGTCATGACATCTTGGGGAAAACAGATGGTGGGAGTAAATTCCACAGCCTAAGGTATTTGGTTACAAACTTTTTATTCTCATACCAGCTCAATTGACCATGCAACTACATTGAATATTGTAACAGAAATACGGCCTTTAACTGATATCTTTTTTAACACGTGGCGTTACCTCCCAGAATCGATTGTGAATTGGTATCAAGTCTAGTCACATCAATCTCTGCCGACACACACGCACACACACGACGACGCGCGATGTCTTCAGGCCGACGTGTCGAAGAGACGATCGATCATCTCGGCCACCTGCTCAGAGCGGAAGCGCACGTACTTGCCGGGGTTCTTCGTGAAGGGGACGCTTCCGTACCTGGTGGGGGTGGGGGGAGGGTTGGTGGGGGGGCAGAGAACAAAATGACCTTCGCCCAATTCCCGTCTCACCGCGTGTAAAATGTCAACACCGTGTGGCACCCTCGCCGTTTGTCAAAGTGGCTCCAGTTGGACAGATGCAAGGGAGGGGGGGGGGGGGGGGGGGGGGCGGTTGCCCCCCCCCCAACTCCTTGTTAGTTTTAATGTCAGGTCTCTGTGCTCTCCAGATTCCTGGGAGAAAAGTTCCCAGCTGGCTTGACCTAGGGGAGGCCCACGACCAGTTCAGATAGTCGCCACCGGCGTTGGCGGTCCATGAGTGGGAATCGAACTCGGGTCGCCGGTTTCGTAGCGCCACCGCGCTAACCACTGTGCCACCACTCCCAACGCACGTACCTGTCCACGAACACACGGTAGCTGTTCAGCAGCAACTTCTTGCCTTCCTGGCGCAGACGCTCCCTGAGTTCTCGCTCCGGCACTGCCCAGCACTTCTGCACCCGGCACAGCTCCTCCAGGCCCTCGTTAAAGCCCTGCAAAGACAGGCCGTTGGGGCAAGTGCTGTTCGTGAGTAGCACTTACGAACGCCGGCACGGCACACAATGGGGTGGGGACATCAGTTTTATTAGGAAGCCACTGGAGCTATGCACGTTTAAATCAAGATTGAAAACTAATTTGTTTCTAACTGCCTTTTGTGTTCAGTTTGTCGTCTTTCCGCCGGACCTCCGATTAGCATGGTTGGCTTTGTAAGGTGCGAAAGAAGTTCAACACACATATATACATACTCTGTATTTTTGGCCCCAAGCGGTAGAGCGGTGGTAAAGCGGCACTGACCTTGAAACGATCCTTGATGACCTGACGCTCCTTATCCTTCAGCTGGAAACACGGACACAAGAGAAGTGTTATGACTTATTGTGTGGTGAGCGAATGGTTGAGTCGGCGAGTGAATGTATGAACGAGTGACCGGTCGAGTGAGTGTGTTGTTGTGACCTGCAGTATGGTGGCTGAACACAGTGAGGGTGAGATGAAACAGTCAGTCTGTTAGACCGAGTTCTCAACATGGGTGGACAAAACACAGCAACGTACATGTTGCCATCGTGTATGGTGTGGTAATGTTGATGCCAAAGTGTATGATGTGGCCCTAACCTTTGCGCCAGGTGTGAGGACAGGCATGTTCCGATCGGAAATGCTCTCCAAAACCTTCATCCAGCTGCATTCCATGACACATGTCAACGTACACGTGACATAAATTGTACTTCATGTGCTGTTTACAGTCAACAAGAACACGTGTGTGGTGACAGTATTCCCGTCATGGGGCGGTAACAGGGCCCAGTGGTAGTGCGTTCACAACTCGCTGAAGTATTTAATAATGCGGATGAATTAACCATAAAATATTACACTCCATCTGCTTCACGGTGGACGTTCAAGATCCCGTGAAGTCGTTCAACACGAGTAGGCAATCGTGTGCCAGCGTCATGATCCACATTTGAAATATGACCTGCACATTACTCAATTGCGATTACACACAGCGACATCGGCCCCTTCGACTTTGAAACAACTGCAGGCAGACCGTGTCTGTGAAGCACAGCACTTTCGTGACAGCCTCGTGTTGTAAGGATGATGGTGCGAAAACCAAATGTGATAAATTATTAAATCACAAGTTAGGAGCACACATTGTTATATTGGCTTGTGCTGTGTTTAAAGCAAGTTAAAACGGTTTAAATGTCATCCATTACTCACGCGTTTATGTCACTTTTTAACACGTCGTAGGTTTTCGCAGCCTATATTACAATTCAAAA
Organism: Entosphenus tridentatus; assembly: GCA_014621495.2. Classification (NCBI taxonomy): domain Eukaryota; kingdom Metazoa; phylum Chordata; class Hyperoartia; order Petromyzontiformes; family Petromyzontidae; genus Entosphenus; species Entosphenus tridentatus. The sequence goes on from CM025638.2 coordinate 2,015,973, forward strand.
ATGATTTTTGGTTTGGCCCGCGGAATGATCTGGCCAAATGGCTTTAGTCGTGTCAATCTCCAGACACTGAACACGTAAAAACATGTTTTAACTGTCATGTGCACAAGCACTGAATGATGTGCCAATTATTTTTAGAAACGTTTCGCTAGAAACTGCGCCAAGCATTTCAAGTAATGAAATCAGGAAGCCAGAATAAGCATCGCTGCACCTGCGCCGATAGCTTTGCAGCTGACTGTCGATGAGCTCTTCGTACGTGCGCTCCAGATTCGGTTGCGTCACTTCCACGAGCTGCAACAACTCTGACCTGAACACCAGATTCACACACACACACACAAAGACCAAGACCCCCCATTTAGCCTTAACACATTTGGGGCAAGTGCTGTTAGCGGACACCTTTGTCTCCCGAGTGGTGATGTTTAAGCATTCACACGAGGTGCTCATTTCAGGCTGAGTCGACCGAGGGGAGGCTCAGGACCGGTTCAGTTAATCGTCACTGGTGTTGGCCGTGAGTGGCAACAGAACTCGGGTCTTGCTAGTGTAGTGTTTTGCAGCGGACAAAGACAAAGATCCCCTGTATAGTCTTAACAGATTTTTGGGGCAAGTGCTGCTAGCGAGCACATATGAAGGCCGGCATGGTACACGAGGTGGAGGGTGGCCAGCACTACACCCGACCGCCTTTGTCTCCCCAGTGGCGATGTTTACACGCCACACCAGGTATCGCAAGACTATACACACAATGCAATACGCGCAATGCTATCGATAGCGTCATGTGATACACAATGCAATACGGTGAAGAATACAATGCTTTACTCATTAAGTACTTCAGCCAAATAAAAACTTCAGTATTGAGTCATCATTCATAATAGAATTCTGAGTTAGGCCACAATGGTCTGGCCAAATTTGTTGTGAAACGATGCTCCACCTACGAAGGCTGTCATGGGATCCGCTTACCGTTGCAAGGCCTTGAGAGTGTAGTTGTAGTTGTTGAGCAGGAATATACAGCCCAGTGCCGGGTCCTCATACACGCGACACTTACTCAGCAGGTTACCCTGAAGGTTCCCCAGAACCCGTGCTGCAACACAAAGAAAAAGATCCCCCGTGTAGCCTCAACCGATTTTTTGGGCAAGTGCCGTTAGCGAGCACCTATGGAGGCCAAAACAGCACACAGCTGACTAGGTATTCATTTGAGGCTGATCGGTTCACATAATCGTCACTGGTGCTGGCCGTGAGTGGGAATTGAACTCGGGTTACCGGGTTCCTCGTACAGCGGGCTAACCACTGCGCCACCGCTCCTCATATACACACACAGAAGTGCGCGCGCATGCGTACGTGTGCACAAAACACACGCACGTACTCAACCACAACAGAAATACTCCGGGCGGCTATCATTGTGTCCTTTGCGTCACCAGTGACCGTATAAAAATCCCGGTTATACCCGGGTGTTACTGGGTATTTGCCACATACACAGAAATGTCTAGAGGAACAAACTGAACGTTGTAGCCCTTTAACCGACCTGCCGGGTCGTGCGCGGTGGGGTCACAGTTGGTATTTACACCTCTTCCAACACGTCCGGTCAACGTGAAAGAGTAGACCAAACAACCCTCTAGGGCTCGCTCTCGTGGAGGGCACTTTCACTAGCAGTGGCGTGGGCGGAGAACAGTCGCTGCACGGCTGCAACCTTTAAACCACCAGCACGTTTGTGGGACATGTGTGTGGGTATGCGCGCGCGTTGTTGCGTTAAAACTCACACACGTAGGTGCTCAGAAGTTTTCGGCTGAATTCGGAACTGTGACTTAGGGTGCTGCTGTCTGCAACAACAACACCACCAGCGCAAACGGCAAGTTGAACGACAACAGCAACAACAACACCAGCGCAAACGGCAAGTTGAACGACAACACCAAGGACGGCAAGCAAGGCTCACGCTCTGTGCACAGCCCACAGCGTGTCTACACAATGCCTGCGTGCGCTCGTGCGCAATTCCGCAGTCAAGTGCATGCTCTTAGTACGCTGTTATCCAACGCATGCACGACTGTACAATGAAGACGATGCACAACACAAAACCCACGAGGTACATGCACTGCACAGTAAACACTCAGCCTTCATGCGCCACTGACTACTACGCTTTCGGAACACATTAAGGGTTCATGCTGTCAAGTGAAAGTGATCTCTGGCTCAAATGAGCATTGAGACATTGGTGCTGATATCCTGTTTACAGACCCTGAGCCAGTGGTCGAAAATTCCACATTCATATGGCGAGGGTGAGTATGTCCATAGGACAACCACTGTTGACCTTCCCCACGAAGTGATACTCATTTTATCGACCCTGTCGGGAGGGCGGATGGGCTGAGTCAACCCACGCCCCAATCAGGATTTAAACTTGTATCCGATTGCAGCCACTCGCCCTACGGTTGAGCCACATGATAAAGAAATATACGTTTGTCGGTTTAATGCAACATGAAACGTGAGTTTGAGCAAGTTAAATCATTTGTTTTTGGTACAGTACCATCTGCTACACACGGGATGTTAAATATCCCACGATGTCATTTAAAATATGTTAAGATGTTAAAACACCAAACTGAAACATCTTACAAGGAATCATGTCTGCATTAACCACAATGCTTTTGGTCAGAATGCAAACAAAAAACATACTCTGATAATATATGCATTGTCCTTGAAACTGGGGAAAAATATGGGAAAAACCTATTATCATATTTTGGTACTGGCAAAGGAGATCCCATGATGTAGGTCATTTGAAATGAGAAGGCCTTTGAGTGCCGGCATCACAGTCCAAATGGCAAAAGATGACACGGCAAATCTCCCAACTGGGATTACACATTGCAACAATCATCACCTCCTACCGGCAGGCTGATGCCCGCTTTCAGGCCAGGTGCTGAGTGACCTCATGTCGCATAGCTGCCACTGGGGCTGCCCTTCGAATGTTCGAGATGATCCAGTGGCATCACACGAAAATAGCAGTAGCCCAACCAGAGATCGCAATCGGGTACCCGATACCCGTACCCTACCCGATACCCGGCCGGGTACGGGTACCCATTTGCGACCCTGGTGCGGCCGGGTACGGGTACGGGTAGGCCGTGAGTCACTGGTGAGTAACCGTTTGTCACTCATTTCCCAAACGTCTTGTCTCTTCTCACAATTCAAGTTCCTAGAATCAACCCACCCGCGCCTGCAACATGGCTTCATCCCAGAGGTCGCAATCGGGTACCCGTACCCTACCCGATACCCGGCCGGGTACGGGTAGCCAGGTATCAGGTAGGGTACGGGTACCCGTTTGCGACCCTGGTGCGGCCGGGTATGGGTAAGAAATCAAAACCCGTTTGCGACCTCTGAGCCCAACTGTGTGCCTGCGTTACGGTACAAATTTGGCCAAATAGGAAATATTTACACCGCTTATTATTCGATTGAAATTACATGTAGCCATCACGATCATCGCCCCCTACTAGCTTGCAGGTACCGAGTCATATTATGCAGACATTGACAGTTGCCACTGGGGGTTTTCCCTTTAAAATGTGCCGATGTGAGATGCGACATAAGTCGCTTATTATGTGTAAATCGCTCGGGAGAAGCCCCCTGGCGTGAAGGCAACTCTGTCAAAAACAAGTCACTTATTATTCGGGACGCAAGATTGTTATTGTGATAGGAATATGCCACCTGCGGTAACTAGGCGAGAGACAGGGCGGTGACGTGGCCCAGCGGTAGCGCGTTTACCGCTTGCTGCAGAGGTTCGCGGTTCAAATCCCGCAGGCCGCCCCGTTTAATACTGCAGGTGTATTAACCGTGAAATACTCCGCGCCGCCTGCTCCGCAGGTGAGAGGCATTCAACACCATGACTCTCCACTGCCCATTGAGTCTCGGCATGGCCCACTCCTTGACCCTACCCTTCAAAACTCACCACGGGGCTCCAGGGGAATATTGTACGTGTCTCCCAACACTAGCGCATAGTGGGCATCCGTGACAGGCAGAAGGGACACAAATATGGCACATCAAGCATCACGCACACTCCACACATACACACAGGCATACTCATATTTAAAAGGTATCACGTTAACAATTACCAATATTAACCTGACAAAATACAGCGCATTAGTGATTAATGAATTGTTTGGGGGCTCATGATAATACAATAACGGCTGAACACAAAGGTTTTTGCAACCAATATTACGATTAATAATTTATTTTTTGGGGTAAGTCATGTAATGGTCTGGCCAAAGATGTGTTGTAAGAACCTCCACCACCCAACATCATTCATCATTCAGTATTCTGTCCAAAGATCAGTCCAAGGCACGACTCTCTCCTCCGTGTTCCTCCTTCTCCGCTACTCTCTTCATCTGTCCGCACGTCCTTCCTCGTTGAACGCTGTCAAGCGTCGCCATTCTCTTACTTCCTCGCAGCCTTTTCGCCAAAAATCTTCCCTCGATCGCCTCCTTCATTAAGCCCGTTCGCCAACCGGTGCCGATGTTTGAAAACCACGTCAGGCACTCTTTTACGGCCGAGTCGACCTGAGGGAGGCCCAGGATTTGTTCGTAGTGCCGTGCACTCAACCACTACTGCCTTCAGCAAGCCATTCAAACGCGCCCAAATACTACTACGCGTCCAATCCCAGCCTTTCTTCCTTTATCCTAAACTCTGGCCTGGGTGACCAAGAGGAAATGCACAGCGTGTGGCTAACATCCTTGACTCCCTGGCCAGCCAGAGCACCCAGAGTGCATCTGTCACGCACGCAGCGGGCTGAGGGAATACCTTGAGAGGCCAGCATGGCCGCCGCTGTCTCCTGAAAATCCAGCAACTGTTGTAGGAACAAAATGGCCTGCAAAGACAAAGACGCACATTAATTACCCACAATGCACACGCCCGCATTACGTGACACAAAGCTATCATAATCATCACAGTAGTAGCCCCCCAAACGCAGAAGACCCCTGGGTTCGATCTTCCACGAAGCTCGTGGTTCACCATAAAATGCATCTACACAACGATGGCAGTTGCGGTTACTTGATGCACAAATGGAAAATTAAAAAACTCTCCAGTGTGCGACCGTGGTCATCCAGAACGGACCGTACAACATACAACGACGCAATGCCTGATACACAAATACGAAGGAGACATCACAGCGATACACTCCGCTGCTCCTGACGCGGTTGTCTGGCTTGACCGCCTGAATGTGAAATTGTAGCTGTTTCTCTGCATCTGCATCAGCCGTTCGAAAAAATAAATAATAATAATTTGTTTTTAATAGAAAGCCCTCCTTTACACCTGGGCGTCTCAGCGCTTTACACGCGATAAACAGCCAACTTTGATTGCATCTCATCTCAATCATTTTATAGGGCACCCCCGCTGGCAGCTGTCCCAGTGCAGCACAAAGCGGGCCTCAGTCTGCCATTTGTGGACGATGATCGCTCTGTGAATTCCTAGTTGAGTACTTTGTGGCGTATTTTTTTCGATTCTGTAAATTTGGACCGTGATGCCTGCACACAAAGGCCGACTCGTTTTACTCAGGCACACCGTATATTGCACGTGCATATGTACACATTAGCTATCCTGAAGACATGGCCCAGCGGTAGCGCGTTTGCCGCTTGTTCCAGAGGTTCACAGTTCAACTCCGGCAGGCCACCCTGGTTATCACTGTGGCTGTATTTACCAGTGGACGTTAAAGGGCCCGTTGCATCATTAAAAATTAGTAGAACATTGTGTGTCATGATCCACATTTGCCAATCTGGAATATTAGAGTTCACATCCATGCACGTGAGACTCCACTCACGTTGCTTGTGAGCTCATGCACCGTCCCATCTTTCGGCATGTTGTACTCTTTATCCGGGTCATTCTGCAGAGACGTGGGAAAGAAAACTGAAGACAACACCATCCTATTCAAAGCCTCGTAGCAATATCATTCATTGCCTTGTAATCTCATTCACACTCGACCAGACAGATTTAACAATGTGGTATTTTAATCACACTGACAACCTGAAGACATTGTGGCTGACATAGCTGATATATGTGAAACACCCAATTAGAGAAAGAGCATTGGTAACACTCACACCGAATATCAAGAAGGGCCTGGGTTCAGTTTCTGACTTGACAATTACCTGAACTCATCCTGGGCTGTCCCCTAGATCGACTCAGCCTCAAATTAGTACTTGGTGCGGTGTGTAAACATCACCACTGGGGAAACAAAGACGGTCAGGCTTGGTGCTGGCCACCCACCCCCTCGCGTGCCATGCCGGCCTTCATATGTGCTACTCACTGAACAGCACTTGCCCCAACAGTCTGCAAAGGCTACATGGGGCATATTTGGTGTGTGATGTACCGTACCTTGATGCTGTCTGCAAACTCCTCAAGAGCTTTAGCCCCAGTTGTCTCCATGGCTGAGATGAGCGTGGGCAGTTTGTTCTTAGTAGGAGCAGCTGTGCCCTGCACACCGCGGCACAGAGAGAAGCCTGCCATGTGAACACACCCAGCGCATTCACAGACGCGGCGTTCATTATTTCAACTCCATTCGGGTATAACCACGTGCGCGTGTGACTTCCGTCACCAGTTGTTGCTTCAGTCTTCATCCTTCCACCGGGCCTCCGTAGACCACAAAGGCAAACTGCGTTATTAGGAGTGGGAGAATGTAACGTGATGTGAAGCGATTTTCAGTGAGTGCCGAGTTAACGCTCGCAAGACTGCGACTCTGTACCAACCCCTTGCTGTGGACCAGGGGCCAGCAACAGCGGCAAGCAGCAAATATATAGCAGCAGCTAGGTTCATGAAGCCTTATCTGGCAAATGTATAGCAGCAGCCCGTACGGCAACACCAGTAACCAGTTTAATTTGGCAAATATATAGCAGTAGCCCGCACAGTAACAACACCAGCAGCAGCAGTCAGCTTCATGAGGCCTTATCTGGCATTAGATGCGCCTGATATACTTCAGGCTTCTTCAGGCCTTCTGGGGCTTGGAACTGCTGCTGCTGTTGTTTCTAGGTTTTTTAAGATAAGGTATATGTTCAGACCACGTATTTTGTATTTTCACTTGCATTTTTTTATATATATTTGGAATTTGATTCTATATCTTCCAAAACATTGCGTACTTCCGATTTCACATGCAGCTCAGCTGTGTTTTTTTACATAGCTGCTGAGCACAGGCCCAAAAGGTCCATAACGTCAAGCAACCAGCAACAAGCAGAACAATAAATGATGAGAATAAGCACGTTTCTTGAATTGAGCAAGGTTATTATAAGAACTTTGGAAAAGAGACGGACAATGGGAGGGAATTCTCAAGCGGAGCAGTGTTATGACCTGCAGTGTGGTGAGTCAGTGCATGGGTGAGTTTGGCGAGTTTGGTGAGTGGGTGAGTGCGTGGGTTGGTGAGTGGGTGAATGAATAAGTGGGTAGGTGAATGAGTGAGTAGGTGAGTGTATGGATGAGTGATTGAGTTGTTGTGACCTGCATTGTGGTGGTTGAACACAGTCTCCAAAATGGGTGCAGGAATCAATGAGTGACATTGACGGGAATATAGTCACCACGGCAGTAGCAATACAAGAGTGATAAGCAGTAGGCGACCAACCGCTGCCGGTGAGTTGTTTACCTGCAGCACGATGTCGAACTGGGGCTTGCAGGCTTTGAGGTGGCGCAGCACAGGAAGCACGGACAGAACGGCCGAGTAGTCGTGCCGCATCACAGCACGGCGCGCTGCTGCCACCACCCCATCCCCCTCTGCCACCAGGCTATCCAGCGACTCCTGCAGCCACACAAACAAAGACAAAGATGCCCCCGTATAGGCTTTGCAGATTGTTGGGGCGAGCGCTTTTAGCGAGCACGTACGAAGGCCGGCACAGCACACGAGGGGGTGGGCGGCCAGCACCACGCCCGGCCGCATTTGTGTCATGGCGACGTAAACACACCGCACTAGGTACTCATTTAAGGATGAATCGACCTAGGGAAGGCCCAAGACTGGTTCAGATAATCGTCACTAGTATTGGCTGTGAGCGGGAATTGAACTCGGGTGGCAGGGTTCATAGAGCAGCGCGCTAACCGCTGTCCTACCGCTCCCTACGCATCCAGCAACAACCTCTTTCAGCAGAGTTTGTTGTTGGAAGTGTGTAGGGCTGGGCCCATTCACTGTCGCACAGGTGTCAGCGAAATGTTACGACTCGTAATAGATGTTTGGGTTAGGCCACGAAAGTGATTTGGCCAAATATTTGTCACAAATACCTCCAACAAAACCGACGCAGCAAACAAATTAAATTGTCACGCGTACAAGCGTTTCACGAGTCAATTGTTTCTGTTTAAGCTCACCGGTAAGGCGAAAAACAATTCCCAAAATGTACATGTTGAGCAATTAGACAAAACTTGCACCAAGCATCTTCAGGACAAAAGCCAGGAAGTAATTGGTGCGTTAAATGATTGTACAAGTGATAATTTCATTTGTTGGCTATTCCAGGTGGTGGAGCAGCATTTTACAACAAATTTGGCCAGACCATTGTGGCCTAACTCAGAATTCTATTATGAATGATGACTCAATGATGAAGTTTTTATTTGGCTGAAGTACTTACTGAGTAAAGCATTGTATTCTTCATCGTATTGCATTGTGTATAACATCACGTTATCGATTGCATTGCGCGTATTGTATTGTGTGTATAGTCTTGCGATACCTGGTGTGGCGTGTAAACATCGCCACTGGGGAGACAAAGGCGGTCGGGTGTAGTGCTGGCCACCCACCCCCTCATGTACCATGCCGGCCTTCATAGGTGCTCGCTAACAGCACTTTCCCCCAACAGCCTGTAAAGGCTATACGGGGGATCTTTGTCTTATCGTATTGCGTTGTAGTGTGCACCTGTATTAGAGAGTCGAAAGTCTTCTTGTGGTGGAAGTCAGGAATGATCTGGGTGAGCAGCTGGTACTCGCTGTGAGCCAACTTCACGAAGGCCGACACACACAAGATGTAGGCGTCGATCTCCACGTCCCACGCCTCCACACTGCCTGCACACACACACACACACACCACATATCACTCACTTATCACTCGCCTAACGTGGTACGACACACACACACACCACATATCACTCACCTATCACTCACCTATCACTCGTTCAAACGTGGCACGACACAAACCATACACACAGCATATCACTCATCCAATATCACTGACCTATCACTGACCTAAAGTGGCACGACACACACCACAAACATCGCATATCACTCATCCAATATCACTCACCTATCACTCGCCTAACTTGGCATGACACAAACCAAACCACCGCATATCACTCACCCAATATCACTCACCAATCACTCGCCTAATGTGGCACGACACACATCACACGGTGCATATCACTCACCTAACGTGGCAGGACACATACCACACACACTGCATATCGTTCACCTAACACTGATCTAACGTGGCATGAAACACACCACACACTCACATGCCACATATCACTCACCACCACATCTTGCTCACCTTAAATAGCACCACACAACCCCTAAGCGATTAAACCCATGGTCTAGACAGTTAGGCAGAGTATTCTCAAGTATGTGGTCAATGCATGCTAGTAATGGCTGATAGTGGATGGCAATAGTTAATCATATTTACAATAACGTTTGGTTATTCATTAAGTGCACGACTATCACGAAAATCGTTGTGTTTCACAGACATAGTCTGCAGGAGGTTCACAGCCGGGGGCGACGCAGCTTTGTGTAATCCCAATTTTTTATCTGCGCGTAACTTATCAGACTCGGACCATGACGCAGCCACACAAATGACTTATTCTTTAACGAATTACATCAAGAGTATGTCCACTGTGAATTTTTTTTATGTTGTGGTTTCACGCTTCAATACACCGGTGGGCTAAAGCAGTGAACTATTTGTCTTTTGTCAACGTGACACTTTTTTACTGATTGGCCGTGTCGGGTGGTGGAGGGTTACGACACATTTATAAATAACGCGATCTAACCCAAAAACGTTGATTATGAACCAGGCGGTGTATAATCATGGATAATACACTTGCGCTATTTACCAGGGCAGCCAGCCGAATCCGACTCTGTGAACCTCTGCAACGGGGGGGCGAACGCACTACCGGGGGGCCCCCCCCCCCCCCCCCCCCCAATGCGTAGCTTGAGCGAGCCGAATGACCAACTGAGTGTGCAGAGTCCACAGGAGCTGCGGCAGTTGGAGGCCCTCCACACGACAGTACCTTCCATGGGAGAGAGGTTGGAGCAGCCCTTCCTCGCCTCCTGCTGGGCGTACTGTTTGAGAAGGTTCTGGGCTTTACGCAGAGTGCCTGGGGCCACCAACCCCCCCCCGACAGGCAGAGAGCACACCAGCAGGAGTGATCCCAGGTGAAGGGAAGGACACCGAGGAGAGGAAACACCAGGGCACGCAGCGATACCAAGAGAGTGAGGAGACGAACCGGTGAGTGGGGGACAGAGAAAGAAACAGAGACAGACCCGCACCGTAACAGAGTGGCACAAAAACCGAGCTCCACGTTAGTCAAGCACCGATGCCAGAACCTCATTGATTCGTAGTGGATTTTAAGGGTTAGACCGTGGAATGTTCTGGACAAATTTATGTTGTGAAACCATACACCACCTGGGTCATCCGGTGCTTAAACTCCCACCTTACCCGTGGGCATCAAGGTCGCTATCCTCTGGCTTGCTGACTTGCCATGGCTTGCCGTGGTAAAGTGGAGTATAGTGGCATTACAGCAAGTGGATTATTTCCTTCTGTGTTCCGTCTTGTCGAGCATTCAGCGTTCTGTCCTCCCTCACACACGGGGTTTTTTTTCTCCAGATACTCTGGTGTCCTCCCACTTGTACAAACACTCACGATTCATGGAGTGGGCCAAGCATCCTAACATAGGCCCAGAGAGCTTGGGCAATTATCGGCGTCAGTTCTGGCTGCTTTCCTGCTTGTCTCGCACCTCTGAATGATTCTCTTATCGCTCTCGCTCCCTCTGAAAGGGTTTTCTGACACAAATTTGGCCGGATCATGACTTGGCCTAACCCAAAAATCAACGATGAATCGTGATGTGACCGATTGGCTTAGTCAGCTCGGCAATGTCCACTTCAAATCGACACGAGGAAACGCAGCGAGTGGAAAATTCACCTACCTCACGTTCCCACACAGCTGGAGTGCAAGCCTTACCTGGGATATAGGCTGAGATGTCCACGTTAGGGAGTGCAGGGAGAGGGGGGTAGAGAGACAGCAGAGTTAGAAAGTGCAGCGTTTACGATGGGAAGAGCTCACAAAAGCCAGCGCAGTCCCATGCGCTACAACCTTGGCATCGGCCAAAACCACAACAAAGTTAAAAAAATTATAATTAGCGTCGTCGTTGAGAAGTAACACAATAAATGTTAATAATGTTGCCACCTTCACGAAATCTTTTCCCTCTATTTAAAAAAAATTAAACTATTTTTTTACACAGCCCATTGGCCAGACTGCCTTCTGGCAGTGCATCATTTTCACAGAATCGGCTCAATACAATGCAGACTCTCGTATAGGTCCGTACCTTGATGCCGGGCCGTCTCAGAGCCCTTTTTACACACAATAAGCGACTTACATTACATCTCGTTTCAAAAAAATTGGTAGGCACCTCCAAATGGCAGCTATCCCTATGTGTCACAATGTGACATGGCACGGGACTGCGAGTGGTAATTAGTCTGCTAGTAACGGGGCGATAATTTATGATCCCAATTGAGTAAGTATCGGTGTCGCGTTTTCAAGTTTGGTACACATGGACCACGACGCTGACACAAAATGGCCGGCATCAAACGTACAGACAACGCTCGTCTAGAATGACATTCCGGAATTTTTAAAGCCCACTGTGAAACAGACAGTATGGTTAATACAACTGCGGTAATAACCAGGGCGGACTGCCTGATTCGGACCTCGAACCTCTGTAATAAGTAGCTAACTCGCTACCGCTGAACGATGCTTGTATAAATATGTGTGGCTCTGCATGTATATATGTGTGTTTACCTATGTATGTAGGTCGACTCAGCCACAAACAAGTACCTGGTACGGTGTGTAAACATCACTGCTGAGGAGGGCGTGGTGTTGGCCACCTACCCCCTCGTGTACCGTGTCGGCCTTCATAGGTGCTAATTAACAGCAATTGTCCCAACAGTCTGCTAAGGCTATTTGGGGATCTTTGTATCAAGATTATAGATAAAAACATAATTGTTAAATCGAATGGGAGGAACTGTGGAATAGCAGCACTTGGAGCACCCAGTTCCTAGCTCACTGCACTTGAGTAAAACAGCCAGGATTTATTGATGATCCAGCACTCCCTAATGACCCTCTCCGGTAACTAACTACATCGGCGGCCGCCAGTCGCCTCCTTATCACTCTTCTCTTGCTGGTACCTTGGCTACTGTTACCGTGAGCTGTCACGTATCGCTGCTGCTGCTGCTGCTCGTCGTACCGGTGCGCTTGCCAGCGACGGCGGGGGGCCGCTTGGTGGGAGTGTTGGTCCTGCGGGCCCCCACGGCCGGCGAGTGCCCGGCGGTCGCGTGGTGGCTCCGTCGCAGGTGCTCCTTGAGGCCTTGCAGGGAACGAAGCATCTGGCCCGAGCGTAGCTGGTAGTAGACAGTCATGAGGTCTGCACCCCGGGAGGGCAACGCAAGCGAAAAACATCGCAAATGTCACCGAAGTGAAGCGATGACATCGGTTGACGTACAGGGGTTAGACAGATCGTTGCATCGCAGAGACCGTCTTGGGGAGGCTTTAATCCAGCAGCGGAGAGACCAGGGCTGATAATGATGAGGACAAAAAGCGTACGATGAACGTGCACCAGGAGGCCCAGCACCCACTGTGCCGGTGCCGCCATCTGTGTCGCCGTGCCAGTGCGATGCCGGTGATCCCGGCGATGCTGGCGGGCGCCGGCGCTCACCGTGGCTGCGGCCGCTCTCCACCAGCCAGTGTGAGATGCGCACGAGGTCGGCGAGCGCGCGCTCCGGCAGCTGCTGGATGTGAACGTCGGCCGTCCCCTCCGTGGCGCAGGCCTCGCCCTCCTGGGCCGCCTCGTCCTCGTCCTGGGCCAGCGCGTCCAGCAGCAGCACGGGCGGCACGGCCTTGCTGTGCCGCTGCAGCAGCGTGCGCGCCTCGCCCTCCAGCCACTCCTTGCCGTTCTCGAACAGCGACTTCTGCGGTGAGGCAGAATTGAGCATTGGTTATGATCTCGCGGTTCTTGAGAGCTCGGGATAAAAGAGATGATGGGAGGGGATTTTTCCCAAGTGGAGCAGTGCGAGTGTAAATGGTCAAGCAAACTCCGGTCATCCTCGCAGCAGAAGCGCTTCTGCGGCCGTCTGGATTGTTCTTCCCTCCAATATTAGGAAGCTTCTGGAGCTATGCACTTTTAAATCGAAATATTAAACTATTTTTTACTGAATTTTGTGTTCGTTTGTTGACCTTCCCCCGCATCTCCGATTAGCACAGTTGGCTAATGTTTGGTGCGAAAGAGGTTCAACATACATAAATACAAAAAAAAGTATTGTGACCCGCAGTTGCGGTGGTTGAACACATTGTGTAGTTTGTGCGTTCTAATAAGGTTGGCATGCGGACATAGTTGGTGTGACCATGTCGGTGTGGCTGTGGTGACGTGGTTGTTGTGTTGATGTGATGTGTGCAGTCTGTGTGTTGTGAGGGCAGTTGTAGTGGCGTGCCGGGGAAGGCGATGCCCCTCACCACAGTGTTGAGCTCAGGGCTGTCTGGGTTGTTCTCTGTGAAGTACTCGACTGCGTTCTGTATGCGCGCCATGCATTCCAAGTACTCCTCCAAACGTCCTGCCGGCCTGTACGCACACAAAGACACGTATTTCCCCATATAGCCTCCACAACCTGTTGGGGCAAGTGCTGTTAGCAAGCACCAGTGAAGGGCAGAACGGCGCATGGTGCTGATATTTGCACGCCACACCAGGTACCCATATAAGGCTGAATCGACCTAGGGAAGGCCCAGGACCAGGTCAGATATTCGCCACTAATGTTGGCCATGAGCGGGAATCGAACTAAGGTCGTCGGGTTCATAGTAGAATGCACTAACGACTGCGCCGCTACCCCACTGCGATGTTTGTGTGTATGTGGATGCAAACGTGTAAACACCCCATCGTGCGGTTTCAAACGTGTGGCGGTGCTCACACTGACGATATCTTATCAGGGAAAGTGCCTCCCAACTCCCCCCCGCCCTCTCTGAAAATTAGCAAAAAGCACTGCGTTCTAAATAATCTGCGAAGCTGCGTGTTATTTTTTCACCCCTCCTTGACGACGCGCTGGGTGTCGCGCGCCACGCTGTAGTAGCCGATGACGTGGTGCAGCGCGCCCAGCGTGCGCTCCACGTTCTCCTGCAGCCGCTGCAGGGTCTCCGTCTGCCGGTAAACCGGCACGATGGCGTCCTCCAGCCGCGCCAGCCGGCACTCGAACGACGACAAGATGCCCACCTGCCGGGGAGTAGGGCCTCAGCGATCAGCCCGGCGCCATCTGCGTTACCGCTCGTGTGAACTAACGGGCCTTTAGCTGTGCATTTTAAAGCATTTTTTTATAAACTAAATGCATAGCCCAGGCGTTGGTAACTTTTCAAAGAAGAAGAGCAGTTTTTTGCTTGTTTTTGTCTTTGACCAAAATAGTTTGAGAGCCGCATCACACGCAGAGCTACTTGCACACAAACACAGCAGCAGGTATACAGCAATGACAAAACAAACTCTGACTTAAATACACGAAATAGGTGATGGAATAAACTGCGTCTATTTAGTTACTTTCCCCCTTAGTTATTCTTTAACAACACAGTTTGACTGTTGCACATTTTGTTATCACCAAGACGCTCCACAGTGACCCATTCCCTGCCATATTTAGTCAATTATCTTTCATAATTACATTTAAGATTTAATAATAAAAAACGGTTGCTCACAAGGGGGCAACCAAAGAGTCGTAAGGGGGAAGCCAACGAGCCGCACGCGGCTCCGGAGCCACAGGTTGCCGAGCCCATACCTGTCAACCCACACGGTTTACCCCGTATTCCTGTACAGGGAAATTTAGTTTTCAGGTCCATTCGGTGTACAGCGGCTCCAATACAGGCAATTTTTTTTTTTTTTAATTGCCTATTTGCATGTGTTTCTCCCTTGTGATGGGACTTTGTAGGATGAACATTGAGATTTCTAAGGGCACGGGGTGACCAATAAGGTCTGAATTGGTCTGTCATAAGGCGGCACTGATAAGGAGTTAACAGGTATGTGAGCCTGGTATAGTCCTTTGGTCAATTCACTGCTGGATGATGGCCTACCCCACACCATGCCGGTCATGGGAGTTGTTTGACCGTACTTCGCGATGCTGGCAAGTGTGGAGAAGCATGGACGGGCGAGGACCAGGTTAAATATCACCCGCCACTGATGTTAGCCATGGCTGGGAATCATCATCTATGACAACTCTTATCTTTTACAAATGTGATAGTGTTGTTTGTTGCTGGATATTACACATTACGGGCCTGTGCTCAACAACAAGATAGCTGGAATCATGGCAGAAGTACAATATCCACTTCACCACTACTCCCAGCCCCATCGTGTTTAGATGTAGTCATACCTCTGTATACGACCGCTTTGGAATACGTCGAATTTGGTGTACGTCGTGTTTTGACGAGAAAAAAATGTCTTGGGATACGACGTCTTGCTTGGGATACGACGTCTTGCTTGGGATACGGCGCGCTTGCTAGAACTTATATGGGTCTGGATGAGTCACCGCGTAGACCCCGTTCACGACTCCTCCCCTTCCTCACCACCATCCTCGTAGGCTATCAACTCCTCTCAGCAAGGTAAAGTGATGTTACATTTTATTTTTATTAAAAAAAAAATGCATTTATTTATGCATTTATTTGAATTTATGTATGCATTTTAGTAATAAGTAGTGTCTAAATTATTTTATACAACCCCATTAATGTATACTATGCCATATAAAATATAATTTCTAAGACTCTGGAACGGATTATTTCCTTTCCCTTAATTTCTTATGGGAAAAATAAGTTTGGAATACGTCATTTTCGGTATAAGTCCTCCTACCTTCTGGAACGAATTAACGCCGTATACCGAGGTACCACTGTACTAATGTTCAATGAGGTGTTCTGGCTTCGCTGAAAGAGCAACGTGTCATCATAAACTGGGCCTATATTATCAGGGTACTCTCCATAATCTTGCTGCAGAACACCCAGTGACTCCTCTCAATTGTCGACAATCTCACCAAGATAGTCGCTCACACTCACCATGCTTGCGGTTTGCTGTTCGCTCTTATCCAGGCTCTCTCGGATGAAGTTCAGCACATGCTGCTCCTGGATGAGTGACAGGGGAAGATGCGGTCAGTTTGAAATATCAACATTTGAGCACTGCAGGTCATTTTCTTTTGTTTGCACGCATTTCTACGAGGTTCATCTTCTTGGTTCTTTCGGTAAAGTCACGTAGAAGGAAAATAATAAAAATAAAACATAATTAAATAATTCTCACGACGTTTCGGCCACAACGCATATTAGTGTTTCATTCCAGTCACCGCACAAACCCATGCACAACACTCATCATCGAGAATTATCTGTATTTATCCTGGAGAAATCCAATGAGCTATGAAGCTCATTATCATAGATGTCCAGCAGGGGCAGGACAGAAAATGATGACCAATCACTCACCCTCAATCCCCCATGACAACCCTCAATCTACTCACCCTAGCCTAAACCTATCAAGCTCTACGGCTTAGGGGCCGTCCATAAATTACGTCACGCACCTAGGGGGGGGGGGGG
>CM025638.2:2042945-2054557 GCA_014621495.2 Entosphenus tridentatus
TGGGCGTCTCCTCCGTTTGCTCCACACTCACATATTGTGTGTGTGCACTGGGTGTCTCCTCCGTTTGCTGCACTGTCACATATTGTGTGTGTGCAGTGGGCGTCTCCTCCGTTTGCTCCACACTCACATATTGTGTGTGTGCAGTGGGTGCCTCTTCCGTTTGCTGCACCGTCACATATTGTGTGTGTGCAGTGGGTGCCTCTTCCGTTTGCTGCACTGTCACATATTGTGTGTGTGCAGTGGGTGCCTCTTCCGTTTGCTGCACTGTCACATATTGTGTGTGTGCAGTGGGCGTCTCCTCCGTTTGCTCCACACTCACATATTGTGTGTGTGCAATGGGTGTCTCCTCCGTTTGCTGCACTGTCACATATTGTGTGTGTGCAGTGGGTGCCTCTTCCGTTTGCTCCACACTCACATATTGTGTGTGTGCTGTGGGTGCCTCTTCTGTTTGCTGCACCGTCACATATTGTGTGTGTGCAGTGGGTGCCTCCTCCGTTTTCTGCACCGTCACATATTGTGTGTGTGCAGTGGGTGTCTCCTCCGTTTGCTGCACTGTCACATATTGTGTGTGTGCAGTGGGTGTCTCCTCTGTTTGCTGCACTGTCACATATTGTGTGTGTGCAGTGGGTGCCTCCTCCGTTTTCTGCACGGTCACATATTGTGTGTGCGGTGTGGGCGCGTACACTGTGGGTGTATCAACATGTTGTGTGTGCGGTTCAGAAGTTTGCTCGTACTTCATGCCCGGTGTTTTTGTGTCTGCGTGCTGCGTGTCTGGCACTTGTATGTCCACCGTGATGATGTTGAGAGTGTGCAATTCGGTGGAGAGCAGACCTGTGCTGTGTACATCATCCATGTGTCGTTGCAGTTCGTCAGGCCGCGTGAACCAGTGGTCGCATGTTAGGCAGTGGTTTGGGCGTTCTCCCATGTGCTCCGTCAGGTGCTCTTTGAACTTCTCCCACTGCTGGAATGACCTCGTGCAAATCTGCTCAAACAAACACACACACACACAAAGAAAAATATCCCCCGTATAGCCTTAACATACTGTTGGGGCAAGTGCTGTTAGCGAGCACCTATGAAGGCCGGCACGGAACTCGAGGGGGTGGGTGGCCAGCACCACGTCTGATCGCCTTTGTCTCCCCAGTGGCGATGTTGACACACCGCACCAGGTACTCATTTGAGGCTGAGTCGACCTAGGGGAGGCCCAGGACCTGTTCAGATAATCGTCACTGGTGTTGGCCTTGAGCGGGAATCGAACTCGGGTCGCCGAGTTCGTAGTGCAGCGCGCTAACCGCTACACTACTGCTGCCCACAAACACACACACATCCACCCACATAAGTTCCACCTTCATTTAATAATTTCCACAAATTATATGTGTCATAAGAAGGCTCATGGAGCTGTAATTATTCAAGTTGGTTTTATCTTTCTTTATGAAGCGAAGAATGATTTGAGGCATCTTTCCGTGATTTAGATACTTCATATCGACGTAAAAATCATTGTGAAGAGGCCCACTAATTTTGTTCGAGCAACGAGTCCCGCATCTTTGATGGGTGTCCACAGTTACACCATCCGGCCCAGTAGTTTCTCCCCGTTTTAACCCTGCCACCAATCAAGCTCGCGGTACGACGCCCATCTTCGCACCTGGCACTCGTACACCTTCCGGCGGCCCTTCTTGGCACCAGAGGCCGAGGAGCAAGCCTGCAAGTGCGTCTTCAGAGTGCCCTTCCGGCCAAACTGCTTGGGGCAGTTTGGGCACTCGAACGGCTTCTCGCCTGCAGCCCCCGACACGGTGACAAAGAGAAAACAGCTCAATTT
Source organism: Entosphenus tridentatus (assembly GCA_014621495.2). Classification (NCBI taxonomy): domain Eukaryota; kingdom Metazoa; phylum Chordata; class Hyperoartia; order Petromyzontiformes; family Petromyzontidae; genus Entosphenus; species Entosphenus tridentatus. The sequence goes on from CM025638.2 coordinate 2,044,759, forward strand.
TCGATTTAAAGCTTTCGTGACTGCAGGGATTCATCTTCTTGGTTCTTTCGGTAAAGTCACGTAGAAGGGAAGTAATAAAATAATAAAAATAAAACATAATAAAATATTATATTATATTGATTACGATCAGTGATTCATCATCTTGGTTCTTTCGGTAAATAATAATAAATACATTGTAATACTTTGTATTTTATTATGTTTTATTTTTATTATTTTATTACTTCCCTTCTACGTGACTTTACCGAAAGAACCAAGAAGAAGAAAACAGCTCGCGGATGAAACACTCCCAACACATTTTAGCACCTCCAATTAGCATGGATGGTCATGTACGGCACGAAAGAAGTTCAACACACGTACATTTAACTACGATATTCTTAACGAGTAGTTTGCGGCCAGTATGATTCATGATTAATTGCTGGGTTAGGCCATGTAATGATCTGGCTGAATGTGTGGTCGAAGGAAACCTCCACCACCAGACATAGTGAAACAAATGAAATTTCCATGTGTAACTAGCAAACCTGTTATTGTTTTAGCTCACTAAATAGAAGCATTTGTAATGGTTCATATCTAGTTAAAATGTATTTATTTTATTGTTTTGATGTCATGACGCAGATTTAAGAATCCGAGTCAAGTAAGATACTTATTCTGACTTCATCGATCTTATCCTGAAGATGCTTGATGCAGTTAAAAGCAAAACGTTGTAACTGATCGTTAAATCTGGTTGTGGGACTTGTTTTTCAACCTACGGTGAGTTGACACAATGATAATTGGCTCGATTTCAAACGCTTATACACGTGATAATTTAGTTTTCTTGGCAGTGTTTATTTAAAGGTGCATTTTTAAAATGTCGATACTCCTACTGATGCTCCTGCTGTTGTGGAGTGACTCATGCAGCCAGCTATGGCTACAGGGTTTGGTGGTACATGTTGTTTGTGTCGTTTATTGTGAGGATTCGGTCACAGTTCCTATGATCACTGTTACATTGCTTATGACTTTATTTTGGTGATTTAAAAAAGTTTTTTGGTTTGGCCATGTTTGTTTGTTGTAGTACGGAGTTAGAATGATGGCTTTAATCTAAGTTGTCTTGTGGTTGTTGTTGTTGTTGTTTGATTTGCATCCCACTGGGATTTTTGCACAGCGTTGGTGTATGGTGCTTTTTTTCTGGAAGACTTTGCAGTTTTTTCCAGAATTTTTCTGTTTGCGCATAGTCACATTAATCTTCTTGGCACAACAATCTCATCCGAGCTGTAAAGGAATGGCTATGTTACTCATATGGCTAAGGAGGCATCAAAGAAGCTTGGTTTTATTTACGTGCCAAAGCCTCTTTAACTCAGAGCAAGTACTGCTATCGACACATTTGGCTAACGTTGTAATCCTGCTGTCATTTCTGGGGGTGTAGCGCCCAGTTCCTACCTCACTGGACTAGAAATAATTCACAGTAAATGAGTTGGGTTAATTTGTGATCCAGCACTCACTAATTCATTCCAGTCATTCACCTCTTCATCTTATCTCATCCATCGCCACTACCATGGTTACTGGTTCCCTGAACGGCACTCGTTAATTCCTCCACCCATGTTGACGACTCGGTCTACCAGACGACCATCTCATCCACAATGTACGTCTGTGTGTTGAACCTCTTTCAGATCTCGTTCACACGTGTTTACCCACCACACTGTACGTCTTAAAAACTCTATTTCCGCTTTTCCTTCCCATCGTCGCTTTTTTCCCCAAACTTCTTCCAATAACCTTGCACAATTCAAGAAACCTCTTAACTCACATCTCTTCGAACTCTGATAGTGCCGTTTGTTGCTAGCCACTTGACATTAATGGCATTTGGGCCTGATCAGCAACTGTGATAAAAAAAAAAACTAAACAGCTCCGCGGTTTCAACTTCAGTCTTCTTCGGCACGTCTCCTGTCCAACCTTTCTGGTCTTTTCCTAACTTCAGCCTAAACCAATAAACACAGCTTAAAAACAGTTGGCATGCGTCCTGGTACGATTTAAACGATCAGCAACCGACACAAGAACAGATCCCAACAGCACGCCAGCACTCGTAACCGACGTGTCGTCCCGGCAACTGCGTTAAGATGATCTCACCCGTGTGCTTTCTCAAATGCTCCTTGAAGTGCCCCTGATGGCGAAAGATCTTGTTGCAGTAGATGCAGGTGCGTATGATGTTGGAGTTTTGCGCGCCCGCGTCTCCGCTCGCCTCGTCCTCATCCTCTTTGTGGTGACACGCCACGTGCTGCTTCCACGCACGCTCGCGCGTGTACTTCTTACCGCAGTCCTGAGCAGGCGCGCGCGCGCGCGCACACACACACGCGGACACGGAAAACATCACACGCCATGCGAACGGGAGCTGTTTAGAATACTGTTTGTTTGCCATGGGGAAAAAAAACTTGCAGCCCCATCGCAAGCGCTACGTGAAGGCAGTCATCTGATCTCTTATCAAGTCTAATACGTGAAGCTTTTTTTTAATTTCCCAACAGAATGGTGATGATTTTTTATACAGAGCCTTTTATGCTGGGGCATCTCACGAGTGATTTACACGTGAGAAGGACAATGCAATAAACGCTCCCAACTTGCAGACTCAGGACCGCTTTCAGGCCAGGTGATGAGTCACCTCGCGCCGTGCAGGGACAGCTGCCATTGGGGGCTCCCTTTCAAATGTTCGAGACGAAAATGCGACGCATGTCGCTGATTACACTGGTCAACAAAAAAAACCCATTTTTTTCTGGCCTGGACTTTTGCAGCTGTTTTAGACTAATTTCAGGGTGCTGATTCCAAATCTGATCTCAAATTTGTTCTATCACATCTCATTTTTATGCTATAGGCATACCCCATTTTCATTGATTTTACCCGAAATTAACTCTGTCACTTATGATTGCAGGTTGTTGCGAGTCAGTGACTGCTTTAGTGTTAAAATATGGTGCTGTATTTTTAGGATAGTGTGTTTATAATATCATTTAATGTAGATATCCACATTTATTTAATATTTTTCTTCTGCAGTTTTATTGAAAATGCAATATTTGATATCTAAAAAACCTGATGTGATAGACAAAAACTGATGCCAGATTTGGAATCAGCACCCCAAAATTACCTTAAAACCATTGGGATACCTTATGCCAGAAAAAGTGTGTTGACCAGTGTTATACGTGTCAAGTGCTCCGAGATGGGCCCCCCCCCCCCCATTACCATCTTTCTCAGACGAGCCTGCACGCATTTTCAAGGCGAAGGAGTTTCTCAACGTATGCCGACGACGCTGGCATGGTGCACACTGCGCGCGCGGTGAGAGGCACTCGGATCGCGCGCGTTGGCTCACCTTGCAGGTGAACTTGGGTCCCGCGTGAGTGCGCAGGTGCTCCCGGAAATGGTAGTACATGCGGAAGGAGCGGCTGCAGTACTTGCAGCAGAAGAGTCTCTCCTGAGGTGGTGGAGGTGGGGGGACTTCGCTTGTGGAGCTCACTTCTACCTCCACCCCGCCCCTCTCCACTAGCGCTCCTTCCAGGCCATCCTCCGTCAGCTCCAGCTCCATGGCCGGGCACTGGCAAAAAAGGTGAGATACACAGAATCGGAATCTGCATTTGTCCTGTAGGAATCCGATGAGCTATGAAGCTCTTTTTATTTCGGTTTACAGATGTCCAGTAGGGACACCTGAGGATTATAATATTAATTTATTTATACTGCAGGAGGAATCCGTTGAGCTATAACGCTCTTTTTCACAGATGTCCAGTAGGGGCGCGTAAGAAAGGTGCAACAACAAAGTACAAAAACACGATAAAAGTGCCAAGTATAGGAACGGTAGCAAATCACCAAAAACAATGTTTATTTTACTAGGTAAAGCGCACTGAGCTATTAGTTTATTTTTCAGAAGCGACCTGGCCACAAATGAAAACTCAATGAAGTGGCTTATCACGTGGAAATGTATAGCAGATAGGGTTGTTGTTGAAAAAACAGCATTAACTTAATAATGTATTATCAGAACTTCAACGGGATAAATCAATCACGGACTTAAATAATAGCAATAATGATTAATTTATGGCACAGCGGTATTGCATTCGACGCTTGCTGCAGAGGTTCTTGGTTTGAACCCGGTAAGCCGCCTTGGTTAATACTGCCGGGGTATTAAGTATAAAATAAGTGGTTTGCTTCTAAGTAGGATTGAAAGAATTCCATGATACAACACTTGTGTTGCCGGTGTTATGGTCCAAATTAGATTTTTTTTTTACCTACAATTTAGATTTTGCAAAGCCCCTTACTCTGAAACTAATGCAGACTATGTGAAACATAGCACTTTAAGATAATAGGTTTTTCCCCTTTTAATCTGGCAACAAAACAGGTGTTAAGATGTTAAAACACCAAACTGAAACCTTTTACAAGGAATCATGTCTGCATTAACCACAATGCTTGTGGTCAGAATGTAAACAAAAAACATTCTCTGATAATATACGCATTGTCCTTGAAACTGATTGGTCCACACCAGAGACAGCTTTCTTTTGAGCCTCGTCTCAAACGGAATGGCACGAATACCAAATGTATAAACCATAATAAAGGTTTTTTAGGTTAGATTGTGAAAATATAAATGTATCGTAAAACCCACCACCATCCGACACACCCAATTAGTAATGTTTGTCATGTAAAAAAAAAGTGCCAATTAGTTACTAGTTCAGCACACCGGTGTGTTGGAGAGTAAACCCACAATATTTACAATTCGAGTACTGCGACGTTTCGCCGGTGATTACAACAACCAGCTTCAACAGCCGATCAGCCAGAGTTGTGGAGAATTCCTCCGAACGTACTAAACTGTCACGATTATCAACCACTGGAGGTGCCGTGGGTGTACTCTGCAAGGAGGCAAATCGATTGGCGAGTGCTCACCTGCGAATCCTCCCCCACCTGCTCCTGCTCATATTTGCTTGTGATGTCAGCGAGCAGAGCCAGTGCCGATCCCCCCTCGCCCCCGCCACCGGCCCCCTCGGTCGCCTGCTTCGGAGTATTCCCTTGCTGTGGATTCTTGGCACTCTCTGGGTCGGGCAGCTCCGGCAGCGTTTCTGTCACGACCTTATGAGTGTCGAAGATTTTCCGGTGTTCCGCTGACTTTTTCGCACTCGTCTGCCTGGAAGTTTTCTGCCTGCAAGGCACAGCGGACGAGCGATGCAAGTCTGGCTCCTGTATACATGTCACCCATGCTGTTAAGACAGAAATTTGGCCAGATCATTGGGGCCTTACCCAAAAATAATTTACGAATCATACTACTGTCTGCGAAAATCTACATGTTGAGTCATGGTTTAGAACGCAGTTATTTTGTGAGGACAGGTAGTCCTCTACTTACGATGGATATGCGTTCTCGACGACCCCATCGTAAGTCGAAGATGGCCTAGCCTACCCAGGAGTCTTAAAGAATGGTGATAATTTAGCAAAACAGAGCAATTTACAGTACCGTACTGTATAAACTTTATACTGTATGTATTTATTAATTACAATACTGTATTTCACAGTAAAATGTAAAGTAACAAAACAAGGTAAATTCTTAGCCTACCTATATAAACTGCAATTTAATAGAACGTTTTTTCAGGAAACAATCTTATCTGCTATAAAAAAACTTTTCACATGCATTGAACGTATCGCATTGTGGTAACCCTAAAATGAAATCGCTAAAGCTACGTATCATACATGCATTGAACGTATCGTAACGTATCATATTGTACTGTACTCACCAAGATTCGTACGCTGCTGCGTTTGCCTGCCGCGCGAAATGTAAAATATTTTACAATTTTGTCGTATCGCTATCGCCATCGTAAGATCGAAATATCGTAAGTCGGACCATCGTAATTAGGGGACTGTCTGTATGTTTAACTGCTTTAGTAGCCTACACAGCCAACCGTGCTAATTTTGAAACCCATACCTGGCCGTGAGCGTCCGTATCGCCTCTTCCATCTGCAGGTACTTCGCTGCCTTCAGAACGTTGGCCAAGCTCGCTGGGTTCATGCCCTCAACAGCGAAACGCGCCGCGTACGTGAACTCCAACAGGTGGCGAAACGCCTCCACGCTTACGCCTGCACCCACGCGCGCATAACATCAAAGCGCAAGTCGATACCGGAATGTCCTCTCTCACTGCCGCAGTGATTTTTTAGTTCCTGCTAAATGGAGTGAACCGCGCACTTTATCGCGCAAGCTATATAATGGCACATGAACGGTACACTGATTTTTTTTATCGTACAGGCTACAGCAATATCCTGTCACTTATTAATAGTTATTGTCATAATTCTTTCTGAATAACCAGTAACAGAATAAAAAAAATAGTTACCATTTCACCACACAAAGAGAAATGTCGAGCAATAAACAAAGCGAATTTGCCTTTTTAGCGGAGGTCGCCGATTCAATTCCATCTCCCTGTACATCATCACTAACCAAATTGGTAATTACTTTTTTGGTTAGGCCACAAAAATCTAGCCAAATGTTATTGTGAAACCCTCCACAATTTGGAAAATTCGGACCATGACGCCAAGCACACGATAGCCGACCAATTTTCAATTATGCAAATGTCTCTTTAACATCCGCTACGAGCGACGCAGACAGTGTGCAGTTAAGTTTAGGTGAGTACAAACCGCAGTAATTACTTAGCGCGGGCCTGCCAGATTCCAACAGCGGTACTTTGGCAACAAGCGGCAAACATGTGTTACTGCTGGGCCATATAAAAGTCGGTAAATGAAACTTAAACAAAGCGTCCCTCCAAAAGATCAGCACGCTTAACTCATCTACTTCGGTCGCACCTTGTGGAACAGGCAACGTTTTATGTGTTCCAATGGGTTTGGTTCATCTTCTCGTTAAATAATTTGTTTTCAAGGCTTTGTATATGTTGGACACGATTGTAAATACTCAACGTCACCGCCCCACGTAAACCGTTACGTGGGTATCATGGGCACATTCTCACCCTCAATCTCGACAAGTGGCTCGTTGTGGAAGTCCTGGAAGAACGTGTGGAAAAAGTTACTGCTTGCAGCCAGAACCGCTCTGTGAGCTCGAAACTGCTGCCCTGTACACACGCGCACACACACACGTAGGAATGCAAATAGATAATTTTCAAGTGCACGTATATATACAACAAAGACCCCCGTATAGCCTTAACAGACTGTTGGGGCAAGTGCTGTTCGCGAGCACCTATGAAGGCCAGCAGGGAACACGAGGGGGTGGGTGGCCAACACCATGCTCGACCGCCTTTGTCTTCCCAGTGGTGATGTTTACACACCGGTACTGAGCACTTATTTGAGGTTTAGTCGACCGACGGGAGGCACATGACCTATTCAGATAATCATCACTGGTGTTGGCCATGAGTGGGAGTCGAACTCGAGTCACCGGGTTTGTAGTGCAACACACTAACCGCTACACACACACAGGCATATCGGCACAGGTAAATATATGCAAGAATTAAGGTTATTTAACAACCAATAAACAGAAAACCATTTTTAGAATCAATTACAGGTTCCAAAAGTCCGGATCCCACTCAAATTGAGGCCGACATTAATTAAAATGAAGACAGCCAGACATCAGACAGTCACGTGACTTCTCTGTTATCCGAATCGAAGCTGCTGTCCAAGTTGGCCAACAGCAGAAGTTGTAATCAGATCCATTCAGATTTTTTTGGCAACGGGATTTTGACAATTAAAAAAATGCTGCGGGACCCATTGCCAGGGACATTTTCCGGCGACAGTTGCCCTAGAATGATGATTGGGGAGTGCGAGTCTCACCAGACACAATGAGGGTGATGTCTGTGAAGTGTTCGTGCTGCCGTTGCTCGTTGAGTTTGTCCAGGATGTAGCGGAAGTGCGTGGGAACCTCATGCGCAGCCCACGCCATCTAAGGAACAATGGCCACGATTAACACGACACATGCTGGAGAAACTTGAAACGGTAATGTGACAGTGATGTAACACGTGGGCTTTCTCAGCTGTTTCCTAAAACCCAGGAAGTCATCATTCTGGGTTCCTTCTGACTTCCTGGATTTTAGGGTTGGGCGACTTTCCTGAAGATACTTCGTGTATTTTCAAGCAAAACATCATATCCAAATGATGTTTGCGAGAATTGTTCGACTTACCGGTGAGCCGAAAATAATTGGCGCGTTCAACGCCTGTACACATGACAATCCATTTGGCTGTTGGGTGGAGGATGATCTCGCGACAGAAATGTTGCCAAATCCAAAAATCAATTGCAAGTCGTTAAACAACGTTTTATTTGTTAAGCACGCAAACCGCATCTCAAAATTCTATTGTAGAAATAGTGCCATGCATGGAGGCGCAGGAAACGACAGCAAGTCCTCGTTTAACACAGTACATACGTTCCTAAAAAGTGTCGTGTCAAGCGAAAACTATTTTCCAGTAAATAATTTAACGGATAAAGTTTGGTGAGATATGATGCAAGCACACGCACGTGCGTGTTACACGTTATAACGGTGCGTGTTCTACATTGTCGCACCTCCAACTGACACAGTTGGCAATGTACCGTGCAAAAGAAGTTCAACATACGTTGCGCGAAAAGTATTCCCCAAATGGAAGAACCGCGCTTTAGTGAAAATGCGTTATAGTGTGAACACGCGTTAAGCGAGGATTTACCGCACAGCCAAGTGGAAATAGAAGCGGCTATAGAACTTGTGGCCAACAATTTCCCAAACTTTGTAGTCTTCTAACGGAAGGTTGGGCCATCTTCATTGTTTGCACATTTGGTGTGCCGGTTTTGCACAGGGACAGGAGCCCAATGCCACTTCCCGTCCTCTTTGCCATGAGCCCCCCCCCCCCCCCACATTATTTTCCGCACGTACGGATTTGTATTTTCAGCGCATGTCGTACGGAAATTAAGGCGACACCTAATGTAACGTTCCTACAGCCACTTAAAACTTTAAATTCACGACTTCCGTCGTGATAACCGCGACCATCGCGATAACACGATTCGAACTCGGCAGGCAGGCCTGGCCATTACTGTGGGCGTATTAACCACAGAATGCTTGTCGCCATTTGCTGCAGTCCACGTTAAAGATTCCATGATGTAATTCGCAAACAGTAGGCCATTCGTCGTGGTGCAAATTTGCCACATTCGAAAAACGACGCAGCAAATTGCTCATTTGGGATTATAGGGCACGATTTCCCCCCTACTGGCAGATTCATGGCCGCTTGCAAGCCAGGTGCTGAGCTACCTTGTGACCCCAAAGGCAGCTGCCACAGTGGGTCCCCACATCGATCGTCTGAGATGAGATGCGATGGATTTGACGATCGCTACGAGCGTAAAAACACCCAGACTCCGTCGAGTGACTCCACAACCTTGTCGAACTTAGGGCAGAATTTGCAAAAATAAATTGCGGAAACGTTCCTGCGGAGGGAGCTGGTAGGAACGCTGGGTTGCTCGGTCAATGACCAGGGTCAACGACGGCGTGGTGTATTCCGCAAATATGCCCGACTGTGAGGGCGGGCACAAGCCAGCGTGAGTAGGTTAAACGTTGAGTTTTATAAGGGCACCACGGGGTGACCAGCCCCTCCCCACCCAGCCCCTCTCATTTTTTGATGCACGACGGACGGACACAATAATCCCCTGTGGGTTGGTGGAACCAGGTGGTTCCTACCAGTAAAATCTGTCCTCTCGTGACGCATCTAGTCTCTCTGCTCACCCATTAAGCACCCATGTGGTCTCCCATCTAGTCTTCCGACGTGTTTTTCCATCCAGGCACCCATGTAGTCACCCTCTAGTCACCCATGCAGTCACCCTTCTACCCACCCATGTAGTCACCCCTCTAGTCACCCATGTAGTCACCC
>CM025638.2:2064557-2081493 GCA_014621495.2 Entosphenus tridentatus
GGGGGCAGCGGGCGGGGGTGGAGTGAGCGGGAGGGAGTGGAGGGGGGGGTAGTAGGGAGTGGATGGAGAAGGGGGAGTGTGCAGCGGACGGGGGACAGCGGGCAGGGGGGAGTGGATGGAGAGAAGGAGTGGACGGGGGGGGGGGGCAGCGGGCAGGGGGGAGTGGAGTGGGGTGGGGCGGGTGGGGGGCGATCTCACCGAGCTGGAACCAGGGAGCCTGCACCGCCCCGTCCACGACGACGTCCACCGCTCCCAGTTTGCTTTGCTTGGGCACGACCACGTAGATGAGGCCCCCCCAGCACGAGCCGACCTCCAGCGTCTCCTGCTGCACCGGGAACCTGCGGGTGATGGCCGGGTGGCGCAACACGGGCTCCTTCTTGCCGAAGAGCACGTCGGTGTGCGAGCCGATCTGGATCTGGGCAGGTGAGAGCGAGCGAGCGTCAACGGGTCAACGGGTCAGCGGCAGACGAAAAGGGCCGAACCCCCTCTGGAGCAAGGCTACTTGCGGCATGGGTGACCTTTCTTGCCAGTATCGAAATATAACATTAGGTTTCTACCATTTCTGGTAATAAAACAGGTGTGTTAAGACGTTTAAACAAAAATAAGATTTTTTTCAAGTAATCATGTCTGCATTAAGCACACGTACTTTTGGTGAACTTGCAAACAAAAAGACATGCTCTGATACTGACAATGCGTATGCTACCAGAGCATCTTTTTTGTTTGCATGTTCACCGCATACTCTGATAATATGCGCATTGTCCTTGAAACTGATTGGTCCACACCAGAGACAGCTTTCTTTTGAGCCTCGTCTCAAACGGAGTGAGATGCTCACCCCGAGCTCTCATTACCCTGATAGTTCATTGTCTTTGGGCTGTACGCCTTTTGGCTTCCTCTGGTAAACACAGTTTGAGACGAGACTCAAAAGAAAGCTGTCTCTGGTGTGGACCAATCAGTTTCAAGGACAATGCATTTCTAATCAGTGTGTTTTTGGTTTGCATTCTGACCACAAGCATTGTGGTTAATGCAGACATAATTCCTTGTAAAACGTTTCAGTTTGGTATTTTAACATCTTAACACCTGTTTTGTTGCCAGAAAAAAGGGGAAAACCTATTATCGGTAAAACCTATTGTTATATAATGCAACTACTACTAACTACTACCTTTTAAAATTTTACCCAGGTAAGGCCCGCTAAGCTGTGTAGCTCTTTTTCAGAAGCGACCTGGCCACTGATGATAAGGAAGTGGCTCATCATCGCGTGTATTTTTTATTTTTAGCATCCAAATCCTCTAAAACGCGTGATGTTGATTCTAAACGTGGAGGGGAAAAACCGTAGACCCGGTGAAAAATCCACGCGACCACGGGAGAGAGAGAGCGAGGGCCAACTCCAAATACACAGCAGCAGGCATCGCCAGGGTCGGGATCGAACCCACGTCCTCCTGCATACCAAGCGAGGTAGTTAACATCTCCTAGCCACCGCGGCGCCAGCGTTACGCGTGCAACACGGGAAGAGCGCGGGCGCCAATGCACGTCTCGCGGTTCGTGCGGCAACACCTGCAGGCCGCCCTTGACGTGGGCTTTGGGCACCGTGATGCGGATCGTCTCGGCGGGAGGCGCGTAGAGCCCGGTGCTCCTCCAGCAGTCGCTCTCTGTAGCGCACGCACAGACAAAGACCGTGCCACGTGTCACCTTCTCGCCCTCTGCGGTCTCAATCTTCGCTGTCTCTCTCTCTGGTCCTCCTTTTCTTTGCGCTCAATCCACGCTTTCGCTGTCTGTCTCTTCTCGCACCGGAACAAACTCCCCCTCCCTCCCCCGCTCCACATTGAGCAGTAACCTTCGCTCACCAAGTTTCCGCGCCGCACTCAAAACTCACTTCTTGTTACCCCTAGCTCACCCCACGACCCCCCTTAATATCCCCATCATAACCGCCACCTGTTACTTTTCCCTCTTCGTATTCTCATTATATGGCTTTCACTAGTTTCTCATTCATTCATTCATTCAATTCATCATCATTTACTGTCATCGATTTCGCTTTCACCGAATTCACTCATCACAGATTCCCCCCCCCCCCATTGTTTCCTCTAACCCATTTCACTCACCATTACATTAATATGTACCAAGGCGCTATGTCAATAATTTTAAGATAAGATGTAGCCTTAACTGTGGGGCAAGTGCTGTTAGCGAGTTCAACCTACAAAGGCCGGCACGCCAAACGAGGAGGTGACGCGGCAAGTACCACGCCCGGCCACCTTTGCCTCCCTAGTTGTCGATGTTTACACACCGCACCAAGTACTCATTTGAGGCTGAGTCGACTTAGAGGAGGCCCAGGACGGGTTCAGATGATCGTCACTGGGGTTGACCGTGAGGGAGAATCGAACCCGGGTCGCCACGTTCGTAACACGCGCACGCACGCACGCGCACGCACGCGCACGAGAACATGCGAGAGAATTGGATATGGGCGGTGACGCGGCACGGCAGGAGTGGCATTCGCCACTTGGTTGCAGAGGTTCGCGGTTTCTCGAATCCGGCAGGCCGCCCTGGTTAATACTGCGGTGGTGCCTGCTGTATTTACTCGTAAAAATCTGCTTTACCCCCGCGGTGGGCGTTAAAGATCCCGCGACGTCACGGTCCAATCTTGCAAAATGTAAAAAAATTGCACGGCAAATTACTTAATCGGGAACACATAGAGCGATAATCGCCTCCTGCTGGCAGACTGATGCCCCCTTGTAGGCCGGTGTTGAGTCACCTTGTGCTGCGCAGTGTGACACAAGTCACTTGCTCCCTGTGAAGCGCTCTGAGATATCCCGGCGTGAAGAAGGGCAGCTCTTTCCAACACAACTAATGAGCGGTTATTCATAAAAACCCAGAAATCTAAGTGCTTGAAGAGTGGCTAAGAATGAGATGGTCTTGTATGTCGATATAGGTGTTCTTACCCTGATTATTCCCATCAATTGTGACTTGCATCAAACCTAGAAAGGCAAAACAAAGCATTGATACACACATTGTAAACATTGAACTCTACCACGTCACATGCGCTTAAGTTCACTTGCCAACTCCGCTGAATTATCAATGCAGGAAACACCCTCGGTTAAAGGCGCGCACGAGTTTTGTATCGAAAAGCCACGTGGTGTAATTCATGGGAAATGCGGGCCATGTGTCCCCGAAGCGAGTGACGGTTGGAATAATTGTATCGGAACCATTAAACATCTCCTTTTATAAATATTTCTGGATCTGGGTGAAAAAAAATGTAAGTTCCAATCTTTTGTCCCCTCCCCACCCTGCAATTTTTCTGGGTGGCTCAATATTTTTTCCTTTAAAAAAGTGTGTTTAGTTATAAACATGGTGAAGTTGCAGCGATGCATCTCGCTTGCTTTTCTCACGCCACTGCTGGTGGGGGGATCTCTAAAGGGTACGGGTTATTTGGCCTTCTCTTCCACGGTGAACAGATGTCTTGGTCAAGGTGGCCATGCCCGCAGGCGAACCTGTTGATCGACTTACCGTGGTGTACCCATTTATACGGCTGGGTGCAAAGAGACCCCAACTTGCCCCACTGTTTCAGTGGTCGGTATGTGCCGGCGTTAAGGCTCAAACATTTGCCAAATTGGAAAAATGACACCGCAAAATTAATCGTGATTTATTGTATACACATAGCAGAAATCATCGACACCCCCCTACTGGCAGACTCGTGCCCGCTTGCAGGCCAGGCGCTGAGTCACCTTGTGTCACGCAGAGACAGCTGCTACTGGGGGGGCCCTTTAAAAAAGATGTGTTGAGATGGGCTGTGATGTAAGCTATCATTTGTGGCCAGGTCGCTTCTCAAGAAGAGCTATATAGCTCAGTGGGCCTTACCATGGTTTCGCTTTTATTTTAGTTTAATATATAATTATAAAGCCGGTGCCTGTCTCATACACTGATCTGCATGGGCACTTAGGAGCTCACGGGATAGGATAGGGAGACACGCTGATGGAAGGGAATTCCAATTGAGCGTCACGCTTTGTTGCACAAGGGTATATCGTCTCGAGAGCGACCGTTTGTAATTGGCCAGAGAGGACGCGTTTACCTTTTGCGGCGGTTTTCTTTATGGGTAACCCAGGGAACTTTTGGCCCAGGTTGGGCATATTTTTCTCCACCTTGGCACCGTTTCTGTAGATGGCGTTCGCGAGGGCCATCAGGAATCCATCGGTGGACTTGAGCTGGACGGGAGCATCGTGACCAACGGGTGGCAGCTTCGCGCACGTGACGATCTGCCGGCCGACTTGCTGGAAGGGCTTGAAGCAGGCGTCGTCGTCGTCGCCGTGCAGCAGAGGCATGTAATCTTGCATCAGGCACGTCGACATTTTTTTCAGCTCCAGCGGATCTCCCGCCTGGTTGTGCACGAGGTGCTTGACCAGGTGGCACGCCGCGTAGCGCACGTTGAACGGAGCGGTGCCCTCCTTGAGCGCGATGGGCGTGAACGTTCCGCCGCTGATGCCAGCGCCCAGGATGCTGATGCCGAACTTGTTGACAATTTTGTTGCCCGGGTTTTCGGTCAAGACGGACTTCTTCGGGTTCTTGGAGGCCCACCACCAAGCGTGGCCACCGATCATCAGCCCGCCACCCTCCGCGACGAACTCGTGCAGCTCCTGGGCTGGCATGTTGATGTAGGCGCCGCAGCAGAAGACGCTGAGGCCCGGACAGAAGTCGGTCGCGGCGCTGGAGAAGCCCTCTTTGCCGAGCATCTCGTTCAAGCCCTTGACGCCGCTCACACCGACCTTGCCGCGCCGCTCCGCGTCGAGCCACCGCACGGCGTTCAAGATGAACGGCCTCATCGCCTCGGTGCCCATCTGCCCCTCGTGGCTGAGCACCACGACGCGCCCCTCGCCGTAGCGCGCCGCGGCGATCAGCGTGCGGTTGTTGAGGTCCACGACGACGGGGAAGGCGGTGGAGCCGTGTGCCACCAGCTGCGACGGGTTGCCCTCGATGGTGAACGCAGTGACGCCGGCCACAAGGCGCTTGTAGTCGTTGGTCCAGTGGATGTTTTGTCTGCTCCGGATGAAAGAATTTATTTGTTGTCATTGTCTATGTATATTTCATTTGTTTAACGCTCGCGAATGGTGGCCGTTCACTCTCTCAGAGGGAGAAAGAGAGAGAGAATGATGCAGAGGTGTGGGAAACGATAGTTAATCCCGCAATTCGTATCATTGCGGGAGTAGCTGATAAACATTTCGGGAGTAACTGATGATCCAGCCAGATGTTTGTAAAAACAAAACATGCGAGACATTGGTATTCATTCATTAATTCCCCCCCCCCCCCCCCAACTTCGCGGAAGAAGGGCTCACAAGGGATGTCATCACATCTACCCCTCTATTTAAGGAATGAAACAGGATTTCTCCACAAATCTGGCTGTCGCCTGATGAAGCTAGTTGTAATTACTGACGAAACGTCGTACTCAGATTGTAAATGTTGTGGCTTTACTCTCCTAACACACCGGTGTGCTGTACTAGTGACGAATTGGCATGTTCTGTTTACGTGACAAACTTTCCTTATTGTCTGTGGTTGCGGGTTTACCGACACATTTATATTTACGCGATCGAACCCAAAAATAAACTAGATTACAGATGACGAGAGTTGCGAAATAAGGGGGTTGTTAAACGCACTCAATTGAAGAGCGTATCCCACTCCATTGCTCATCTTGGCGGTGCCCGCATGTGGCATTGAGCCCACGTGCTCACCATTGCAACCACGACAAGCAGCTCCCGCCAGCACCCGTTTAAAAAAAAGTTAAACGTGTTCGGTCTATTGCTGCACATTCCTACATCCTTTGCAAACCGGTACACTTTTCTAGCTTTAACCGGTTTCTTTCATGCGGTTAACCGGCAGCAATAATAATAATTTTAAACAAAAATCAACACGATTTTAACTAATCTGTTGCGGATGCACAGGTCCATGTGCGTTGTGTGCGTCAATGGGGGGATGCTTTAATCTAGCTGCTGCTGCTGCTGATGATCCTGCTGCTGCTGTGAACGCGCTGCGTCTCTCGCGAGCCTGCGTTTGCTGTAAGTCTGCGCGGTGCCTCGTGTGGGTGAAATCGCACGGCAGCCCCGAGCGAGAGCCAGGAGCCAGGATTTGAGTCACGACCAACCAAGGCACCGCTATCCACTCACTGCAGGCAGTCGCCTAGCGAGCGTGGTGAAGTATGGTTACAAGCCGCGTGACGAGCGTGGTGAAGTATGGTTACCATAACGAGCGTGGTGAAGTATGGTGTACCAGTCGCGTGACGAGCGTGGGGGCAGGGGGTGCCTTTCCCTCCCCCTGGTGGCCAAAGCTTCGAGTTGGGGCCCCCCTTGACAGCCACCATGAGATTTGTTTTAACAGTTTCGTATTTGAAGTGATACCGTTTTTTTACCGTATCGATACGTAGTTTAACGTAACGAAACGTAAATTACTTTGAATGACAATAACTTGAGAAAAAGAACATTGGACGATGCAGAACTCCGTTTCTGGGATATTTATTCCATTAGATACGCGTCAATTATATTGCGAATAAGTAACTACGGAGCTGCGGTGGCTGTGTTTTGCGAAGACGGAGCGTGCCGACAGCGTTACGTGTCCGAGACCGGGTGCGTAACGCGATGCGATGAGGCAAGCTGAGCCGCGACATATACACAGAGTGCTTCAAAAAAATGTTAACACTTCTATGGAACTATCGTTTTGAATGGAAAACGACCGGCTAATACTACACCGTAACATGATAACAAATGTAGCTTCGAAAAGTGTCTCCACTTGTTCGCCATCGTTGTCAACGCATTGCCTGGAATCTTCTCCAGGTGGTCTCCAGAGCTCGGAGGCGCATTTCTCGTGGTGTTGTTGCAAATTCTCGAAAGTGTTCACATTGTTTTGAAGCACCCTGTATTAGCCTACGGGCGACCGTGCTGGACAAATCGAATATTGGGGCCCCACCTGACCGCATGCTGCACCCCCTGAGCTGATAACGTCGTGACTACGCCACTGTCTGCAGGACTGGATATTAAAGAGATGATGCCAATGCTCACGTAAAGAAAGTTAAATTATCCACGAGTGTAGCTCTTTAATGCAGCTATCAAACGACATGAAAGTGTCCTTATTTTTTGTCCAAATAACAGTGAGAGATTTCCTGCACAAACGAGCATTGCTTTTCTCAACTTTACGGCGCTGAGTCAGTTCGGGTAAATGTCCGCATTCCCATGGCGAAGGCGAGTCTATCCATAGGACAAAACACGACTGACTTACCCACAAAAGTGGTACTTATTTTATCGACCCCAGAGGGAGGGATGATGATGATGGGTTGAGTCACCCCATCATCATCATCACTCCCCCCCCCCCAACCAGGATTTGAACTCGCAACCTTCCGATTGCGAACCACTGAGCCACTTACGGCGGATACATATTACCCAGTGGGGAGGGAGTGGTGGGGCATGTGATCAGCGGATTGTGAACTCTGACACCCGAATTCCATCCCCACCAACGGCTAACATCATTAACAATCTGAAGCGGTCCTAGTTACCCCGCCTTTCACCAACCAGCGCTAACCAGCGTGGTGAAGTATGGTCAAAACCCCTTCATGGCCGGCGCAGCGTTGAGTGAGAGGCCTTCATCCAGCAGTGGAATGACAGAGGGCTGTGGAGTATTGTTGCAACCCATACTGTATTACGCGTCGCTATTTGCAGAATAGTTCTGGAATGAACAATAAAGGAATGTCGTCAGGTAACCTAAACTAACTAAAATACCAGCTAAGGCCCACTGAGCTGTGTAGCTTTTTTTTCAGAAGTGACTTGGCCACAAGGGACACCTCAACGAAGTGGCTGATCACGTGGATATTTAAAACAGCCAAAGACTCTGAATGCACGTTGATTCTACATGTGAAAGGGAAAAAAATCCGAGGACCCGGAGAAAAATCCACGCGACCACGGCGAGCGAGATAGAGAGAGAGAGAGACACGCAAACTCCAAAATATACAGCAGGCATCGTCAGGGTCGGGATCGAACCGACGATCTCCTGCAAACCAGGTGAGGTGGTCAACATCTCGCCACAGCAGCACCAGAATGTGCCAGTCGCCTGTGCAATTTCTCACCTGAGAATAGTGGAGTTGGCAGGGATGTACTCCTTGATCTTGAACACGCCCTTGTTCCCCGTGTGCGCCATGAAGTAAACTCCCGCCACGCCGCTGATCTTGTTGCCGGGAAAGTGGCTCATGGCATCTTTCCCCTTGTTGTGGCTGCCCCAGTTCCACGCCTGGCCCCCGATCAGCAGGCCACCCCCGCTCTTCACGAACGCCACGAGGTCACGCGCCAGCTCCTCCTCCTCCTTGCTCGCCGATGAGAAGGTGGTCGCGCAGTGGACCGCGGCGCTCTTGTCGGCCTTCTCGGAGACGCCGGCTTTGATGCCGTTCCCGTCGAGGATCTTCTTCAACCCCTCGAGCTTGTGGATCACGGACACGTGGCCGTGCGGCGCCCCTTGCCTCAGCCACGTGACCGCGTTGACGAGGAATTTGGCGAACTTTGGCGACTCCAGGTAACTCTCGTGGCCAAGCGCCACGAGTCGCCCCTTGCCGTAGCGCGACGCCGCGATCAGCACCTGGTGGCTCCCGTTGACCACGACTGGGAACGCCTCGTCTCCCGTCAGGAGCAACTCGGAGGGAACGGCGTTCCCTTCGAAATCCAAGCTCGCGATGCCCTTCTTCAGAATCTCGTAGGCCCGTTGTTGCTCCATTGTCCTATTAAAAAAAAAGGCACGCGCGATTACGCGGGCGAGCGAACGATACACGGGGGTCGAAATCGAGAAGTCTTGAAACGATGACAATTGGTGAATCCGTCTCCAGCGGACCGCGAGAAATGAATGCACCGATCGGCACGCGACGAACGAACAAATCGCACGGCGGCCTGAGGTCACCGCGTGGTACCATTTGCCGTAGTTTCTCACTTTCAAAAAAGACAAACGCGCAGCTCTGTATTTGTTCGCCACGCCACTGGAGGCGACTACTGCATACAGAGCATTTGGTCTACTCTTCCAGGCTGCCTGGTGGACACAGTGTAGAGGGAAAAACCGGAGAACCCGAAGAAAAATCCACGCGACCACGGGGAGAGAGAGAGAGACACGCACACTCCAAATACACAGCAGCAGACGTTAGGCTCGGAATTGAACCCACGACCTCCTGCACACCAGGCAATGCAGCTAACATCTCGCCACCGTGGCGCCCAAACAATGCTCACGGCAAGCCGAGTCACGAGACGGCTACTGCAGAGTCGCGACTTGACCTACTTTCTGCTCGTGGAGTCCGCGTCTCGTCCCCCACGGCTGCTGCTGCTGCTGCTCGGCGCACTTTATAGAGCACGGTGGGGCTGGCTGGCTGGTGGGAGGACGGTCCCCCAGTCACACCCCTGCGTTGGGAATGACGGATGGGGTGAGGTGGTGGGAGGCTGCTCAGGTGATGTGCCCCCCTCCCCTCGCCTCCCCCCCGGCTCTCGGCACCTGCCGCAGGGACAGGTGTCGGCTGCACGGCGCGCGCGTTTCTCGAGACTCACAGCGCAGCGTTTGGAGACGCTCGCTTCCTCCGCGGGTGACATCGTGACTCAAATGATGCTTCGGTGAGCAGACATTTTAATGATAATGATATGAACTCGCGACCTTTGGACGTGACAGCCCCCGTCCGTCCGTCTTTCCCTCCCGCCTGCCAGCCAGCGGAGCCAGCCAAACTTGTTTTCGAATACACCTCGCGTGTGATGTGTGTGTGTGTGTTTTTTAACATTGCCATGGCGCATTTCTTCATTGTCTCAACAGCTCAAAGCGACTTGCATCACGCACCTCCGATTCGCACGGGCGGCCACGTGCGGTGCGAAAGAAGTTCAACATGCGTGCATCACATCTCATCGCACACATTCCAAGGTGACCCCCAAGTGGCGGCTGTCCTTGTGCGTCACAAGGTGGCACAGCACTTGGCCTGCGAGAGGGCATTTGTCTGCCAGCAGCTGTTGCTCTCTGCTGTGTAATTCAAATTGAGTAATTGCAACGCTGCCATTGAAGACGAACGCGTGTGTGTTGTGTCTGTGGGTCGTCTCGCTGTAAACCCCTACCAACGCTGTAATATGCAAGAGTGTACAGTGGTAACACACGTCTTACATTGAGAAAGGTTATATGAGCTTGTTTGAAAAAATACGATTATGGGAAGGAATTTCAGAGTTGAGCAGTGCCATGTAAGAAGCATGGAGATTAGTATTGTGACTTGCAGTGTGGTGGTAGAGGTGAGTGTGTGCGTGGGTGGGTGAGTAGTTGAATGAGTGAGTGAATGTGATTGAGTGGGGTGAATGGTCACTTTTGTGAATTAAATTATCCTTATAGCCTCCTGAGTTCTCACTTGGATAAACAAATAAACTTGAATTTTAGTGCGTGAGTGCCTGTGTTGTTGTGACCTGACGACCCGGGTTCAATTCCCGCTCACGGCCAACACCGGTAACAATTATCTGAGCCGGTCCTAGGCCTCACCTAGGTCGACTCAGCCTCAAATAAGTACCTAGTATGGTGTGTAAACATCGCCACTGGGGAGATAAAGGCGGCCGGGCGTGGTGCTGGCCACCCACTCCCTCGTGTGCCGTGCCGGCATTCATAGGCGCACGCTCACAGCACTTGCCCCAACAGTCTGTTAAGGCTATCTTTGAATTCGTCTTGCTGCGGAGTGAAACAGGCTGAGAAGCCCCTGGGCTGGTGCTTGAAGAAGAAGAAGAGGAAGATGAAACCGAGATGCAAAATGCCCCTGTTCTGTCAGAAGTTTAAATCTGTTCAACATCGTCATGAGCTCGGACCGATCCACCGCTGGATGAAGGCCTCCCAGAGACATGTGCCACCTCTCACGATCCTGCGATGCAACGACCAGAATATTTATGTAGGAATCCGATGAGCTATGAAGCTGTTGTATTTTTACCGATTTCCAGCCGGACGACAATCCATCGAGCACCTGTCACACGGACCGATCTCGTCGCTCAAGGCGGGTGCGAATAAACACAGCTGACATTTATGGAGAGAAAAAAACAATTTAATTCCGTGCGGCCGGACTGACTGTCCTGACGTGCTGTGTCGATCTTCACTGCTTCTCTCGCCACGATGCACCAATGTCAAAACAATCGGTCTCACCCGCAACGTGACGATGTGAGTGAAGATTAAACCGATATTCTTCAAACCGATATATGGTGTGGAGGGTACGACGATAGTAGAGCGTGGAGCAAAAAGAAAGGAGAAGCCAAAATCGGTACCAGGCATTTCTTTAACGTATCGTTATGGGGTGGAGCGGTGGCGCAGTGGTTAGCGCACTTGCACTTTGCATCCGGTGAATTGAGTTGATTCCCAGTTGTGGTCTTGGACCACATCTCCTTCACATTTACCAACCCGCACTGACCCACGTAGTGAAGTATGGTCAAGCGACCTCCACGACCAACACGGCGTGTGGACGCTGTCATCTAGCAGTGGATTGACAAAGGGCTGATTCATTAGTATTTACTTTCGATACCCAGCGTAAAGAACTTCTGGGGTGTACATTACGCACACTGATAATTACACATATCTGGCTTTAAGCAACCGTTTGAGATTCATATTAGATCTTTTGGGCGAGCCAACGCAATTATCTGGTCACATTTGTGTCGTAAGACCATCCACCATCCGACATCACACTTTCAATTGACACGTGTGTCCGCGTTAAACGAGCCGTTTATTGTTGTTTCAGCTCACTCACTCACCGGCAAGTTGAACGCTTATTCTCACAGCCGAGCGTAGCAATTAGACACGACCAGCGCTTCATCGCAGACCCAATCACAAGGACGCCGAATGTTTCCCCAACCACTCCCAAAGCCGACTCACCATTCACTACCACCCGCTCTCTCGCATGCATCACTTTGCGCAGACGGAGGCGGCCTACGTACACGAACGTTGTTTATTTGCCGATGCATGTACGTACGTTGAACTTCTTTCGCACCGTACGTAGCCAAACCGTGGCAATGCATGCCAGCCTTGAGAGTCTATTTTGTTTGTTGTGGTGGTGGTGGGTGGGGGGGGGGATTACACTTTGGGTCTTTAACCAAAAAGCCCCTTCCGAAGTGGCCTCGGGGAATTCGCACTTCACGCCACCAACCCCATTCACTGCCGCAGCCACATTCCGAAGGACCGCGCCTCGGCTGTGACTAGCAGAAGCACCCTAATTGACGACTCGCACCAACCTATCGCTCCGCACGATTCGGAGACACTTGCAAAGCGCGCACATTCCGAGCCTGGCTGAGATGTAACAAGCGACAAGAACAAATGTCAGCGTGGGGTGTTAAATGTCGCGACGCAGAAATAGCACTCCGGTCGAAAAATAACGACTTTAAAGATAATTTCGGAAGTTCAACCCCTATTGGGCTGTGCTACAACTGCAGTGCTTTAATGATGGATAATAATTGAGCACATTTGGTATTCGCGACATTCCCAAAGCACGGGGCATTTACGAGGGTGCTGTTTTGTGGTTCAGAAACTCGGCCACGACCTTCGCTTGGAGTGCATTATTTATTAAGCAGCACTGGTTCAAGCAACACGTGCACGCACTGGATTTCGACATCCATTGGTCTCGCCAGCTGCGACGCGGGTCAAACATCGACACCGACAAAAGGAAACGAAAGCGAAAGCCGAAAAGTGCGCAGAGGAGCGCGTGGAGACGCACACGTGGACCCCTCTACTTACCAACACTCGACGTACGAACTTTCAGAGATGCGAACAAACCTGTCCGTACGTCCTGTTGCCTGTACACCAGGCGAGGTAGTTAACATCTTGCTACCGTGATGATGATGATGAGAGAGACGCAAACTCCCAAATTTCTAACAGGCATCATCAGGGTGGGGATCGAACCCTAGACCTCGTGTATACCAGGCGAGGTAGTTAACATCTCGCCACCGCGATGATGATGAGATAGACGCAAACTCCCAAATATACAACAGGCATCATCATGGTCGGGAATGAACCCAAGACCTCCCGTATACCAGGCGAGGTAGTTAACATCTCCTAGCCACCGCGGCGCGCTTTAATTCCCAGCGTGCATCCCTCCACGTCTTATCCGCGCACCTTTCAATTTTTCCCCCCTTCACATACTTTTCCTACCAACGACCGCGTTTCTGAGCCCCGCGTGACAACAGGCAGCGGCAGTAACTAGTAGTGGCAGTTAGGAGTATACGCACCGATTGAAAACGTTCATCGTTAGGCACATTGCTCCGTGTTATGACGTTCAGCTATAAGCAAAAAAAAAGCAAGCACTCTAGAACGTCCACCATGGGTGTTTTGTCTCCGCGCCGTGTTGTGGGCATTTGCACAATTTTTTTTTATTCACGAATCACGCACGTGCTCGCGTTTCTCGATTCAGCGATTTGAGCAAAACGACGGCTACGTTCGCTGACTCCGCAGACACTGACCGCAGGGCTGTGTTGCATGGCGGAGGTGGTTGGACAATGGTGATGCTCTTTCAGCAATTAACGCGTTTCGGTATAAATAGGGCGACAGTTGCATGAGTCAAACCATTCTGGATCTTCCTATCTGCAGCATCTACTCCACCATGAAGAAGGTATGGTGCTTTACATGCACCCACTGCACGTTTTCCCGCCGCGAAATATGTTCATTTCAGCAAGAGAAAATATTTTGGAACGTTAGTTATATTTGTTCGAATTGATATTCCGTTTCGAAAATTGCTGAATTATCGTGAAAATAGAAAATAATTTAAGCTGCTTTAATATGGAGCAATTTGCTACGTTTATTTATAGCTACAGCTATCTCAATGGGCATGTCTAACTAAACTAAAACTGCGTGAAACGTCGTGAAAATGTTTTTTGTTTTATATTTATATTATTTTATTATTTCCCTTCTATGTGACTTTACCGATAGAACCAAGACTATAAACTAAAACTATGAAAAATAAATAAATTTTATTTTACCAAGTAAGGCCCACTGAGCTATGTAGCTTTTTTCAGAAGCGACCTGGCCACAAATGATAGCTCAACGAAGTGGCTTATCGCGTGGAAAGTTTACAGCAGCCAAATACTGTAAACACGTGATGTTGATCCGAAATGCGGAGGGATAACCCGTATAAGCCGGAGAGAAATGAACGCGACCACGGGGAGAGAAACACGCAAACTACAAATGTACAGCAGGCATCAGGGTCGGGATCGAACCCATGGCCTCCTGCAGTTAGCATCTCGCCTAAAACATATCTGCCTGTTCAACAGCATTGGTTCAAGCTGGCGAGACACTGAGTGTCGAAACTAATTGTGATTCTTCACTACGTTGTTGTTACATTTTTCATGCAGGGTTCGTAACGCTTCGTATTGTGCCCTCCAGTGGCAAGGAGTGAAAAGTGGGCTGGGGATTTTGCCCAATCCTGGACCAGCTGGGCCCTCAATAAACTTAATAAACGAACGAGTGATATATTTTTTTTTAATAGTCTAAGCATTATTCCCTGTATCCAGGGCCGAATTGAGGTTTTTGTAGGGCCCTAGGCACTTCTGTTTCGTAGGCCTTCAGTGTAAATGTCTCCAGTTGGTACTGCTGCCAGCCCATGTCACTCCTACCGCCGCTGCCACTCGCTTGTTCCACGCGTACCTCGTCCAGCCGCTGGACAGATGCCGTTATTGTTTCGTCTGTGCCCGAATTCGACGGGAGCGTGCTGCGTGCCGCAGATACGCAGATTTAATTGGAAACACCGTGCCTATTATTACTATTTAAAAAAAGAATATTCCAGAATATATCTTGGTCACATTTTTTTAATCGTACAAAGCAAACAAAAAACATGGTAAAACATTATTTTTTCGTAGGCCCGAGGCACAGTGCGTACTGTGGGCCTATTAGATAATACGGCCCTGCTGGCTGTAACCAGGGCGGCCTGCGCGATTTCAACCGCGAAAACTCTGCCACAGGCTGGGAGGGAGGAACGTCCCCCTTGAATTACACGCGTCACAGCCACCGTTGTCGAGATCCGCGCTGTTCCTCTCGCGTGTGCGTCCGCAGATTGTCTTTTTCGAGGAGCGAGGCTTCCAGGGCCGCCGCTATGAATGCATCCAGGACTGCCCCAACATGAGCACGCACATGACGAGATGCAACTCGATCCGAGTGGAGGGAGGCGCCTGGGTGCTGTTCGAGCGACCGGACTACACTGGTAGCATGTACATCTTGGAGCAGGGCGAATATTCCGACTCCCAGCGCATGGTGGGCAACTTTGAGCGGATCGGATCCTGCAGGGAAATCCGTGGCGTAAGTTATGGGCAACCCCGCTCGTGTGCGTAGTAGTGCGTTCTCACGAGATATTCGGTGCCGATTTGCCTCGACTTTTACTCCAAAATCTCTGCCGACCCTCGTTCGCCCTGCGCCCACTCACGCTCTCGATCCTTTCCCCGTCTTGCTTTCCCTTCACTGGGACAAACTCCCACTGCACTCACCTGCTTCCGTTCCTCCCGACAGTACAACAGCGCTCGCAACCGGATGAAGCTCTACCAGCAGGATGACTTTGGAGGCCAGGAGGTGGAGCTCACCGATGACTGCTCGAACCTCCCGGACCGCTATCGACAGCGCGAGGTGCGCTCCATGCGCATCTTGGACGGCGCCTGGGTGGCTTACGAGGAGCCCAACTACCGCGGGCGCCAGTACCTGCTCGAGCAGGGCGAGTACCGCAGGTGCAGCGACTGGGGCGCCTCCAGCCCCGTGATTCAGTCTATCCGCGGCATCAAGAGATACTGAAGTCGCGCCGCGTGCATTCGTCTCGGGTGAAAAGCAAAAACTCCGGGGTCTGCCGTGCGCGCGCGACGATGCTGTGAACGCAACGTTTCGCGGAAATAAATGGACCTGAATTGCATTTTGCGTCTCGGTTTCATCTTCTTATTCTTCTTCTTTATCATGCACGAGCCCAGGGACTTCTCAGCCTGTTTCACTCCGCAACAAGACAAATACAGAGAATGCCTTAACATACTGTTGGGGCAAGTGCTGTTAGCGAGCGCCTATTAAGGCCGGCACGGCACACGAGGGGGTGGGTGGGCCAGCACCACGCCCGGCCGCCTTTGTCTCCCCAGTGGCGATGTTTACACACCGCATTGGGTACTCATTTGAGGCTGAGTTGACCTAGGGGAGGCCCAGGACCGGTTAAAATAATCGTCACTGGTGTTGGCAGCGCGCTAACCGCTACACCACCGCTCCCCACTACAACAACACGCGCGCACACACTCGAGCTTGGTCGATATTCGCGTCTACGCCGAACCAATACATCAGTGGGTCTGCGTGGATGGATGGGAATGCATTGTGGCTGATAGGGAATGCACTGTTCTATGCTTACACAGTCCTGATCTCGCCGAGGACAAGGCAATCAAGTGGCGTTGTCAAGGTCCTTGACAATAATTTGCCCAACTGCGTCCGTGTATTCGTGCCCGTGTCTTTGTGTGTCTGTGTGTGTCTCCACGACTCTGCGTCTGTTGGCCCAACTACGCATGCACGACCGAGTGGGTTGGGAGGGCCGGTGGTGGTGGCTGACGGCTTTCTCTGCTGCAGCACTGCGCCAGGGTGAACAATGGAGAGGGAAGGGCTGGAGATGGGGAGTTTGGGGGCTTGAGGTGTCGTTCCTTCCTATAATTCCGACAGTTCCGTGGCACACCTGGGATTTCCCTACAACACACCTGGGATCCTGGCACAGCACACCTGAGATTTTTCCACGGGCACACCTAGGATCTTGCTACGGCATACCTGGGATTTTGCCACGGACACACCTGGGATCTTGGCACAGCACACCTGGGATCTTGTCAGAACACACCTGGGATTTTGAATGAATCGGGAGCACGTGTGAATGACTCGGGAGCACGTGTGAATGAATCGGAGCACGCATGAATGCATCGCAGCACGAATGAATGAACGAATCGCAGCACGAATGAATGAACTAATC
>CM025638.2:2166759-2186501 GCA_014621495.2 Entosphenus tridentatus
GTGACTTTACCGAAAGAACCAAGAAGAAGAAGATGATATTGGTGGTTATGATGATTCTACATAATGATTAAAATTATGATGGTGGTGGCTATGATGATGATTTTGATAGTGCTATAGTAGAGGTTATGATGATGATTTACGCATGACGAATAGAAAGATAAAATCATGGTGGTGGTCGTGATGAAGACAACTGTATAATGATTCTGCTCCCATAGGGGCTACGTTGTGGCCATTGCAGAAAAGTCAATTGTTGTACTGTACTACGTTCCCACGTCTATCCCAACCCCCCTCCTTTCCACCAACCCGCACTGACCAGCGTGGTGAAGTATGTTCAAATTATCCACGCGGTGTGTGGCACAGCCATCACCTGGTCGCCGCACGTTGGAGGCGCATTATTTTCTGGATGGCTCCCTGAAGGGGTATTGCAATTTGCACTCCATTTGTGTCTGCGACGTGAATTCGCTCGCTCGCGCGCACGCACGCGCTGCGACAGACGCCGCTTTTACATTTATGACATCAAGAGGCACGGCACGTAAACAATAACAATAATAATATATCTTCTTGGTTCTTTCGGTAAATCGAAATTTAACCGCCTCTACGGGGAGGGATTCCACGTAACTTTGAGATCTTTATGTTTATTATTTCCCTTCTACGTGACTTTACCGAAAGAACCAAGACGATGAATCCCTGCAGTCACGAAAGCTTTAAATCGAAAAATTATAATATAGATATATATACGCCTGTTAAGCTTTAATAGGTTAAGAGTATCTGTTGAGAACGTGAGAGCGCACACAGCCGAGGACGGTTCGTTCCATGGCCCTCGTCATGTCGTCGCATCGGGAAACCACCGAACGCCGAGCCGACGATGAAACGAAAACTCGCAAAGGCCAACTTCATCCGGGGTGTTGGCAAGGTGCGGTGGGTCAGGGAACCGCCAATCGACTCACCGAACCAGCACTGCCGGAATGCTGAATTAGAATCCCTTGCTGCCCACCTACTAATACACGGGGGGGGCGGGGTCTTCGTGTGTGGCAGAGTTTTGACGGAGTAAAACCGATCACCAGTGGCTTTAGAGAGAAGGGGGTGGGGGGGGGGAAGCAGCGTATAACGATCGATTTTGCACTTAGTTGAGCCAAAGCCTGGCCTCGCGAGGGCTTATGAAGTCAGCAGAGAGGCAGCCCGGCCATTCGGGCGACTCTTCTCCGTAGCCGGCGACGCTGCGGTACAGTGGTGATGGGGAAGGCGAAGCCGTCGTGGAAATTGCTGCCAGGCGAAGGCCTGCTGCGATGCCACTTCTGGCAACAGCAACCAGCCACCGCTTGCCATAGACATTTTCGTGCAATCAAAATAAATAAGTAAATACATAAAGCTTTCGATAAAGAAAAACCTCCCTGCACGGGTTGCTCATCTGCTAGAGTGGACCCGCCACTGGCTGTGCGTCTGAATAGCCTGGGGGGGGGGGGGGGGAACCCTGGTTTTAACACTCGGCCATGGACCGGGAAACCCTGGGTTTGTTTTTGTCCTTCACCAAACCGACACTTGAAGCGGCGTGGTGAAGTCCGGTCGAACACAATCCACTCGTGACCAATACGGCTCGGCGAGGCGTTCACGCAGCAGTGGATTCATAGCGGGATGCGCATCGTCAATATTATCATCATCAATAATGAACGGCGCGAACTTAACGAAAATGTAATTTCACAAGGACGAGGGAGTGACAGTTCAAAATGCGTGGCTCACAAAACCGACGCAGACCAAAGTCACGTGTGTTGCAGCCGATGGATGGGTATGGTGACTGGGGGGGAGAAGGGGGAGGGGTGTGAAGGTTATCACGGAAAATTCTCCGCAAAATGTGCGCTATTCATCATTTGCGAGCTCTGCGCAAGCGCTTCGCGGACTTGGCACAACTTTGGACGCGGCCGACAAGACGCTTCTTACACTCTCGCCCCGTGAGCATTTCAAATGAGCCCAAAACCACCCATCCACCCGCTCACTGGGAAACGCAAACACAGTGAGGGAGGTATCTCGAATTTAGTTGATTTTTTTAAATGGAAGCTTTAATCGTTGGTAGATTTAAACCTGTTATGCAAGACAAGAAGAAAGATGGAATTAGTTTTGTTGAGCAGAGCAGATGAAAGAGATTATGTTGTGGAGGAATTGTTCAAAGGGTTATACGAGACTGGTCGATGTCATCAAGCAGGTGCAGGCAGCCCACGTGGAGATATACAAAATGGTTGCCGTTTTAGCCTCCATCGCTGATGCTGGGCCCATGAGATTCACTGACGTAAACGCATCCTGATTAGAGCGGAATTAGTTTAAGCACGGTCAAACACACACGGGCGCTATATGATCATCCAAATTCAGACAACTTCTCAAATTGTCTGTCAAAAATGGACAGTCGTGGATACAAAAAAAACTGGTAGCCATCTTGGAAAATGGCATCAATCTTGTTTTTTCATGGTGGTTAACATTTCGTTCTCGTTCAATGGCCCAATGAGAACTCAATATCAAATGTGGCATGCTTCTATCATCATTTGAACGGTTAACTGCTGTGCTAGTTTGGGCAGTCTGCATCATGGGAGACAATCGCCCACATTAGGGGTCATCAGCAAGTTATGCAGAGTTACGAACCGCTATAAATCCCCACAACGTTCCATAACTCGGAAACCACAATTCTATCAGGGCAGTGAACCGTTGCAAATTGTGTGGAATCTATAGCTGTAAGATTTATTTCTATTGACTCTCCGTGGACATTTTCATTAACATTTGTTGAAAACCTAATTTGTCGCGCATTTGTGATGTGAATGGTCTGCAGTTGTTCTTCCCTGAACGTTCCGTGCCGAGCATTACTTTTTTTGAAATCCCAGGTCTCTCATCAACAGAGGAGACTTGTCTCGATGGGCTCTCACGGGGCCTGCAAATAAAGGTTGTGTATTTACTGCACGTCCACCGTGGTTTGCAGATAATCACGAGAAAAGTGGTGGCGTGAGCGGGAAATTGCCGAGCTGCGCCTTTACCTTCACCGCAATGCTTTTGCAAGGCCAACAAAGGGGAGTGCACGCACCCAGCAACTGCCAAACCTCAACCAAAATAAATATGTCTTGTGCGTATCGCCTCGATCATTTACATTTAGCCAATATTTTTTTTTCTTCACATTTATCCTTCGCACTATGTCGTCAGCTGTTTGTTCATGTCACCGTCGATGTTTTTTCGTGTGCAAAGGTAGCAGTGGACAAGCCGGAGGGGGGCCCAGGCACCGCGCTATGAAGAGAGGGAGGAATTGCACAGAGAGAGGGCCCCTCCCATGCAAGTCTCAGGGCCCATGCCAACCGTGGTGCAGAGGAACGAGGCTTTTTTAAAATCCTTTATATTAAGTTCACTTGCGTGCTTGCGTGCTTGCTTGCTTACGTGCTTGCTTGCTTACGACCGTGCAAATCTTTCGGTCGTTTTTTAACCCACTTCCCGTGATCCAATCGAGCTGACATTTTCCACACAGACTCGTTGTGCGTGACAATTAATGTTCGTGAAATTTTTTTTTCCAAAATTTTACACTTTTTAGGACAAAAATATTATATTTAATTACCAATTGCTTAATGCTTGCGCTGCAATCATCTGACCCATAGGTGGCAGCCATCTCAAGCCAGAGGACGAGAGGACTCTAGCCGCCACGCATATAAAGGATTTATAGTGAAAAACTTTGTTTTTACGGGTTAATTTTTTCTTTCTCCATTCCAGAGCCACATGCTACCTGGTTGTATGACCCAGAAAGTGATGTCGCACGTGTTTGCGCTCGAAAGCATTTAAATGCTCTCTTACGCAGACCGCTCGCCGCTGCAATGTCTTCAGCTGAGTAGGAGCGAGCGGCTAGCTCAGTGCCTGTCTACGCAAGATGCTTCTTGAGACGGAGCTTGAGTGAATTCATTTCAAAATCACGTAAAAAAAAACCAAGACGTTTATTCGCCTATTGATTAACGCGAAAAAAACTTTACTTTGAGAGGGCAACTTTGGCCTGCTATGAAAAAAGCTGCTGAACCGTTGCTGTTTGCAATGGGGTGGCCGGCCCCTCCCGTGCCAGTGATGTGGTCTTGTTTAGTCTTGGACATGAACGCAGGAAGAGGCAATTTTGTAATACAGTGCGGTAATTGTCACGGAATTCTCCTAATCAGCCCTGGCTCGCCCATGATCTCATGCTGTTCAGCTGACACATTCGAGGGACACGTAGCGGCACAGCGGCTCGTGCAACTGCACTACGAACCAAGCAACCTGAGTTCGATTCCTGGCCAAGGGCGAACATCGGTGCCGAGCGATATCTGATATTGTCCCAGGTTCTGGATTCTCCTTTTACTAACCCGCGCTGACCAACGTGGTGAAGTATGGTCAAAGAAGCCTCCCCCCCCCCTCGTTGATTTTTCGCGACTATTTGTGTTGCTGGTGACTGCGTATTTCATATCGGAATCGCCTCCAGTGCCGTTGCTGCTGGCGGCAATAAAAAGTTGTTTAAAAGTAAAAAAACAAAAGTCTCTCTCGCTCTCGTGTTGGCCAAGGGAAAGCCCAAACTCTCTCGACACGCTCTACAAAGCAAGCGATCTGTCCGCACAGCCGCGGTGCGCCTTCTGGTGGTTGCCGGGTTGCTCGTGAGGTGCGGCGAATGGCAGAGCGTGGACGGTGCTCGCGGTGTCGATTCCAGTGTCGAACCCTCATCCACGCTGGGCGGGTGGAGAATGCCTCTCTCGCGATGGCGCACGAGGGCTCTCACTGTGTCACGTGGCGTCGATCTCATCGCTCCGTCTCCGCGACGGATCCTCAAAACTCGGGGCGCTCTCTCTCGCTCTCTCTCTGCCCGTCCCTCCTCCGGCTGT
Organism: Entosphenus tridentatus; assembly: GCA_014621495.2. Classification (NCBI taxonomy): domain Eukaryota; kingdom Metazoa; phylum Chordata; class Hyperoartia; order Petromyzontiformes; family Petromyzontidae; genus Entosphenus; species Entosphenus tridentatus. Next base: position 2,171,616 of record CM025638.2, read on the forward strand.
CGTTCCGTCACCAGCCTCGTCCGTCGGTCGCGCGCACCACCGAGCGTCTGCGAGAACTTTCGCAGAGATCACAGATTCTCGCGCGATTCTCACGGGGCAGTTGTGGGGCGAGCTGGAGAGAGGGAGACGGAGCGGTCCTCTACGACATCCGAATCGCTACCGCGCACAGAAACGCGCAACCTCACCGAGGCAAATTCAGGTGCGTCCGGCAGTCAAGCGGGGAGATTGACTCTGATTTGGCGTTTTCGGATAGAGCCCAGTGACATCATCGTCACATAGACTTCATAGTGACATCATAGACTTCATAGTGACATCATAGACTTCAGTGACATCATAGACTTCAGTGACATCATCGTCACATAGACTTTAGTGACATCATAGACTTCATAGTGACATCATAGACTTCAGTGACATCATAGACTTCATCCGATATCCTTACACAGTTGCTTCATTCGAGCTGCTACAGAAATTATTTTGCCACGCCCCATCCACTGTGCCTTATTGTGCCCTCACATATATTTTCAATATGATCATATGATTACAGGAATACAGAGTACAATGATAGAGGATTATTGTGGATGATTTGTATTTAATTCAGGAGGAACGGCTCATTAAGCTGTTCGGACCTGTTTGATTTGCGTCCTGTTATACAGCACAGATCTTAGTTACAATAAGGCGTTCCTTGGACGAGGCGTACGGTGTCCTCGTGGTAGTGCCTTACACCCATAACCCCTACCCCACAACACGTAAAGCCCCGAGGCTTCGGCTTCGCCATCATCTGCGGCCGTGGAGGCAAAGCGGCTGCACGAGTATGAGCGCCTGCCTACTGGACGTGCTCTGGGAGATCGGCGTAACTGAAATCACGTGGTCAGTCTTCACTTGTACGTCGTTTTAGCGTGCAGCCGTGGGCAGAGGCCAGCTTTGTCTTGGGTGGGAGCCCCAGGATTTGTACTCGGGTGCTGGATCAGCGGTGATGGCTCACCGGTGTTGTTCTTAGGTTTCTTTTCGGTAAAGTCACGTAGGTAAAAAATAAAAATTTATAAAAGTAAAATAAAATAAAAATCACGACGTTTCGGAGGCAACACAAGCTTCCGTCTTCAGGTGGAACAGTCACAGCACGATAGCTGTATCAAGTGAGAGAAATTCCAAGAAAACCCGTCATCTCTTTAGGAAGGCCGTCGTCTCGAGAAGCTGGACTTCTTGTCTCGTTGTCTGTTAAAAACTCTAACAGATAGGTCGAATTCCTCCCCGTAGAGGGTATTAATTCTAGATTTGAAGCTTTCGTGACTGCAAGGATTCATATTCTTAGGTTTTTTTCGGTGATGGTTCAGTGTTGTTATGCAGTCCTAGCATCAGCCCGTCTGTGGACAGTGTCGGTCTTAGCCCATTGAGGGCTCTATGTAGAAATATATCTTTGGGTTTTACTTCCCCCCAACCCCATCCCCCCCTACTTTTGATTTATAAACTCGTGAGTGAGATGCCGAAAGAGACAAAGACGAGAGATGTAGTGAGATAAGGGGAATTCAGGCACACACAAAACAAATATATACGTGGTGAGATTAGAGAAGAGAGATGCGTGTCAAGATAGAGTCGAATTCGCTTTTATGTTAATCGCTTCGTTAACCATCATCATTCCACTTCTCCCCAAACCGGTGCCGCCTCTGAACAGACCACGGTTGTTAGGATTGGAACGCTAACTGATGTTTGATGCAGCGGATTTTTTTCGGTCGTGACTTATGAAACCCCCCCCCCTCTCTTTCCCCCACTTGGAGCTGATCAAGGGCCATTAAGCTCACTGCTTGGTTTACTTGTGCCGAGCGTTGCCACACCGCCTCTGAGTCACAGACCCACCTCACACTCAAACTATGTCTGGGTAGGGTGGCCCTAAATATGGGCGCAGTAGCACAGCCACGAGACCGACGGGACGCGCCAACGGCTCTTCCAGACTGCATTCCAACAGTGTGGTGATGAATTGATGCATACGTTCCGTTTATTTGACCAACGCAAATACATTTTTTTTTTACACCAGCCGTGGTAGTTTCGTTTAAAAAAAAAAGCCAATCCACAAGTTATTTGCTGGAATATGAGATTTTTCTTTTTGCAAACTGATTTTTTTGGTGTTTTGGGTGGATTAAGGCGTGGGTGGGGTTATATTATGATGAAGCCGGCATGCCAAAAGTAAATGCGGTGATTATCCACATTAATGGCGCAGAGAGCGGGATTGATGTGAAAGAGTAGAATATAAATCTGTGGCAGATCGATACTCCAGTCTTGAGATGGAGTGGTATGGGTGCCCGTTGCCTGGTCAGGCGCCCGCGGAGTACAGTGTTAAGGTCATCTGTGCCTCTGCATACAATGTTGCGGTGCATTTGAACCAGCCAGGCATAGCCAACGCGAATCTGGCTGTCCAAAGCTGTATGTGACCAGAGCAGACCCTGTACGGACAAATTAAGGTTTAAGGGCGCCACGGTGGTAAGATGTTAACTACCTCGCCTGGTATGCAAGAGGTCGTGGGTTCGATCCCGACCCTGAAGCCTTTATATTTGGAGTTTTCATGTCCCTCTCTCCCCATGGTCGTGTGGATATTTCTCCGGATCCTCCAGTTTTTCTCTCCACAATTAGAATCAACATCATGCGTTTAGAGTATTTGGCTGCTATTATAAATGTCCACACGTGCTGATAAGCCCACTTCGTTGAGCTATCATTTGTGATAGCCAGGTCGCTTCTGAAAAATACCTGTATAGCTCAGGGGGCCTTACCTGGTAAAACAAAAAAAGAGCTTTAGTTTAGTTTGGAGACGCAGTACCACCATCGAATGCCCCTCGGTTTGTTTGATATTTGAGTTCAACAAAAAATTCTTATCAGTAACACCCACGGTGGGGTGGGGGTGTTAAATTCTAACCATGATTTTATTAAATAAACTTATCTTTAGATCCCAAATATGTGCGATAGCCACGTCAGAGCGGCAGCTTTCGATGAGAAAATATTTCGATAATGAAGGCTACTGTGTTGGTATCTTTGAAAAGAGAATATCGCTTTTGTGTGGGTGGGGGGACAGGCAATGTGATGACATGATACATCTACACAAGGTGAGAATACACAGGATTATAATAATAGATGCAAGATGAACTTAAAGAATAAACTATTAAAATGTCTTCATGCCAGTGTTGAAAGAATTAAATTCGCCCTATGTGTCCTGACTTTTGGGCCATCCTGTATAGGAAGAGCGTGTAACAACACAGGTCGGTACGTACCCAAAGTTATCTCCCACGGTCACCACTGGTGGCGTTCGCTAGCCCAGGTGGTACTGACCAAATCCTCTCTGGCTCACGGGCAATGCGCCATAGCTCTAAAGCCTCCGGTTCAAACAAAACAACAACGAAACATCTCTCTAAACTTCCCCGCTTCATACTCTTAGTTCTTTCGTTAAAGTCACGTAGGTAAAAAATGAAGCTTCAAATCTAGAACTTCCCTGCTTCGCTGTCTATTTTATGGCAGCCCAGCTCTCCGTCAGGAAGGCGGCAATGGACATCACCTGCCTGCCATCTGCTTCAATCACGGGGAATGCGTTAACGCGATGAACGAGGGTGCCTGCCGCATCTTCCCAGCCGCGTGCGCGCGAAAGCACGCGGCGTTTTATTGGCACGGATCGCTGCTGACACTTCACGTTAACGGCTCTCGGAAGACGACATCAATGAGCGATGGATGCGTACTGCGTGGCTCCACGTACGCGCCATAGCAATGGGGCATAGCGACACACACACACACACACATTGCGATGTGTTCGGCACGCACGCACTATACGCTGGGTGCGACATGGGCCACATGCGTGTACTTCACATACATGACAAAACGAGACGTGCGTACAGCCATACACGTGACGGATATCGCCTACACGCTACAAATCTGATGCACGTAATTGCACAGCTGTGGATAATAATCACATTCAGTATGAATAGCAGTGCCAATAATTATCGTATTAATTAGAATGAAATCCATAATTATTGACATTATTATTTATGCACGCATATAGTTTCAATGATTCATGATCATATTAACGCATTTTTGTATTCATATCAATAATATCCAGCCGAATTAGTCAATCCACAGATGTGTTGGTCATGGGGGAGGTTGTTTGACCATACTTCACCGCGCTAGTCAGTACGAGTTGAAGGTAGGGGGCTCAGACAGAACAGGTTTGGATGACACTCGCCACTCACGATGGCCGTGGGCGAGAAGAGGAACTCGGGTTGACTGATTCAGAGTGCAGTGCACTAACCACTGCGCCACCACTCCTCTCTCGCATATTTGAAATTAAAAAAACAATAACGGCTAGCACTGACATAGAGGACACAAGTCAATGGCCCAGCTATGACGCACAGCGATGAGATGGGTGCACGCGTAGCGAGGTAGACCGCCCAGAGCGATGCATTTATGGTGACCGATAAAGGGAATCTTGATTTGAAGCTGTCGTGACTGCAGGAATCCATACTCTTTGGTTCTTTCGGTAAAGTCACGTAGGTAGAAATAAAATAAAATAAATCACGACGTTTCGGGCGCAACACAAGCGTCCGTCATCAGGTGGGAAAGCATGGCCTGCTGCTGATAAAGGGAAGGTGAGGGCACGGCGATTACATGAGTGATTGCTATTGTCTGGCTGGAGCGGATGGGGTGATTTGGAAGGCGTGGGCATCTGTGGAGGGTTGATTGGGCGGTGATGCAGGAGGGGGACACGGGTTTGTAATACGGGAGTGCGGGGAAGATGATTGGAGGGGTTATACATCGGGAGGGAGGGAGGGGGGGCGCGCTACCGTGATGTGGGGGGCTTTGGATATGGAGCGAAGAGGGTGAGCATCTGGCTTACGTAGCAATACGTTTAAGTGTAGATTTTTAAAAAGGATAGTTGCCGCGGATGAATCTTTGTGGTTCTTACGTGACATCTTGGGTTAAGCGTTCACGCACACACACACACCTACTCTCACTGCCGTGGTCAGCCGGGTCTTTTATTGTTTTTGCGAGTGGTGGCTACCACTCCTTAAGATGTGCTATCACGAAGTAGGAAGTTGTGTTTCCGTGGTTATTACACATGCAGTTATTCAGAGTGTTTGACACGGTCATTCTGGCTACGGACAACACTTTCTGTATACAGGGATTGCTTGTATCCGGAGTCCACTAATCCCAGACACCCCATGAGCGCGGGAAGGGGGTGGGTAGGGGGATGGGGAGAGATTTTTCCGTAGATCGGCCCAGGACGCAATGAATCCCCGAATGAGTGTGTGGAAAGCTATGCACAAAGACAAATGTATCCCGTATAGCCTTTAACCGGCTGTTGGGGGCAAGTGCTGTTAGCGAGCACCTACGAAGGCCGGCACGGCACACGAGGGGGTGGGTGGCCAGCGCCACGCCCGGTCGCCTTTGTCTCCCTAGTGGCGACGTTTACACAGACTCATTCGAGGCGGAGTCGACCTAGGGGAGGCCCGGCACCGGGTCCGATAATAATCGTCACCTGGCGTTGGCCGTGAGCGGGAGTCGAGCGCCAGTTCGCCGGGTGCGTATCGCAGGGCGCTAACCCGCCACCCTTACCGCTCGCTCACGCCCAGGGTGCGTCCGTGCCCCCCTCTGCCGTGGCCATCTCCTCGTTGCCATTCAACCCGCGTGGCAGATCTATCGGCCAAGCCCGACGGGAGGAATTCCCCCGCGCGCGCACTCTACGGGAAATCTGCGGCATCCGCCCGCGTGGCGGGGAGGGGGGTGGGATTATGGTGGGATTATGTTCGACTCGTCGCCGGTACAGATCCACGGTTCCCCGAGCTCCCGTCGCTGGCTGCAGCCCTGAAACGTCGTCGCGGGGAATTCTCAGAGGGACGGTAAAGGCGCAGCTCCGCAATGAGCCGCTCACGCGACTGCCGTCGGTAGAGGGCGCTCGAGAGCGAGGGAGAGGGCCCAGCGAAGAGGGTGTTTTGGCCTACTCTTCCACGCCGGCCAGACGTCTTTTTTTTGTGTGAAGAGGTGGGAGCCGCCACACTTTTCACCCCACCGCACGCCAGGACGCGCTGTTTCAGCACGGCACCCTCTGGCGGAATGCGAATGCGACCGCTGTGCCGTATTCGCCCTGTGATCAAAGTTCAACGTCATCGGTTACTCGCACACGTTGCGGATTGTCGGACGCACCCCTAATCTTTGCTTTCAAATACAAGGCTGAGTGGTGGGGGGGGGGGGGGTGCGTCTTATAATCCGGTGGACATGAACGTGTAGCAACCTCCGAAATACTGCACGGATGTCTCCCCCCTGTCCGTACCGCCCTTGAGCTATCCACTGCTGGATGAAGGTCTCTTTCCCCCGCCCGCCCAAACCCCACTCCGCGGGTTAGTGTGACCGTACGGCGTCGTCCTCGTCACCGCGCCGCTGTCAAAGCGAATTGATGAGAAGCTCCGGTCCAGTGAAGAAATCCCCGTGCCACTGATGATGGCCGTGACCACCCGGGGTGGGGTGGGGGGTCGAACTGGGGTGGGCGGTCGGGTTTGTTACGGCGCGCTAGAGGTCGGCAACCAAGATCACGAGAGAATGAGACACTTTCGAATTTGATCAAACAACCCCCCCCCCCAATCCTAAAATATTTCAAGAGCCGCAATGCATGTGACTAGATTACGTCACGAAGCAGTCCTCGCGGAGCCCCCCACGGCTGCAGGAGACGCGGGTTTCGCGACCCCCCCCCCCCCGCCCGTTGTAGCGGAAATGCGCTAACCGCCGCGCCACCGCCCCCCCCCCCCCCCCACTTACGCGACAAATGTTTTGTTTGTCATAAAACAAAAAAAAGCACGCACAACAAAATGCATCGGATGTGATTTTGATGCAAGCGACTGAATCGCGCGGCCTGTGCACCAATTAACTGTGATCATCCTTGCGGAGCGCAGGGGTTGGAGAGCCCCAGGTGATGGGCAATCGCTCCGCCTACGAGCGGTTGAGCAGTCGATGCCCGTTTCAGTTCCACGTGTTCGGTGTAGCCCTGTGAGCCATGCGGCTCTTGACTCGGGTGCAACCGCGACAAGCAAAAACATGAACAAGGAACATCTTGAAGTGACGACGCGCAACAGAACAATTCGGTTTGCCGCGCGCAACTTTCGAGAGAGAGAGAGAGAAACTTTGTTCGTCGGAGCGTTCATTCATTCATTCACTCCTCGCTCGCTCACTCGCCCAGCAGTGGAGGTGGGGGTCTCCCTCTGCGAAGCGCGATTCGTTACCACGGGCATCCCTGACGATCGTGATTCGCCGTCTATCCACTGCTGGATGAAAGCCGCCGTGCACCAGTGCGGATTGGAAGAGTGGAGAATGTCTCTACCGTACTTATTTTAAGGTCGATTGTACCTAGGGGAGGGCCCACGACCGGTTCGGATACCGCTCGCCACTGATGTTGGACGTGCCCAGGTGTCGAACTCGGGTTCGGAGCAGTGCGCTGACCATTTTGCTCCGTCTCAAATAATCGATACAACGAATATAGCCATTGTTAACAAGCAACTGGCAGCTGTACAATTGTTGTTGGCTGTATCAGTCTGTGGATCCTTATCGGTGTACTTTAGGCTCGTACATACAATGCATTGCATGGAGAGTGTCATGCTGCAAACACACTACTGCAATTTCCTCCACCGCGAAACGAAATCAAACCGACTGCAATGGAGCAATACCAAGTTAGGGTTTTTTTTTAATCCGAAGCAGAATATGTATTTATACCGGAGAAATCCGCACCTCCGATTATCAAGGTTGGCTACGTACGAAACAAGTGCGAAAGAAGTTCAACATGCATATAATGCGATGAAGCTCTTTTTCCGCAGATGTCCATGAGTAGTTTCACAAATATCCAGTAGGGACATCTTTCACGTGACACGTCGCTCTCATTCGCGAACATACTCCACGTCTTCCATGCAAAGGTGCATCACACGCTGACGTCCTGCACACGATTTTACATCAGCTCCAATGTCTCGCGTTACAGCCAATCACGAATGCGCATGGCAATCGCGAGTAAAGGCAATTGCAATATGCAGCATACACCGGTTCCGTGGACGTGGCAAGGACAATAGCATTACTATTTCTTGCAAGACATAATTAAATCAATATGCTTTGCTCAGGTTATATTCACATGCTCGATATACACGTTGCGTGCTGCAGAGCAACTGTATTGTTATGGCTCATGCGCAAAGGTCTTCCGTTTAGCCAAATACTTACAGGCTGCCGGTACAAGCGCTGCTAACGAGCACATTAAGGGCAACACGCCACACTCGGCCGCCTTTGTCTCTCCAGTGGTGACGTTTACGCACGGCATTAGGTAATGCTCATTTTGAGAGTCGGTCGACCTCGTGAATTAAACTCTTCCCCACCCCCCGGTAGGATCGGTATGAACCTGCCACTGAAGGCAACTTTTTCCCCAAACATTCATTTTACAAACAATGCACGAAGCGACATCCCGACGTGCCACCAGCAATTCAAGTCCGCATTAAACCAACGATGTCAACGCGCCGATGCGAGCGAGCGAGCGAGCGAGACGCAACTCACCTGAGTCTTTTTTTTATTTCTTAAAAATGACAAAGCCACTTTTCGGAATTGCTCTTGGAATCCACCGCTTCTCTCTCTCTCTCTAAACGTTCGTGCAAAACTGCACGGGTGGTCTCAGCCGTCGAGATTAGGGGAACTTCAACGCACAGCGTTGAAGTCGATGCTGCTGCTGCTGCTGCTTTCCGATGCTGGTAATCGGGGTGCGGCTGGTCGCCGGCTGTGGGGAGACGAGGGAAGGGGGCTTGGTTCAGTAGCAGACTCGCTGCTGCTCGCAAGCCTCCTAGCCACTGCGCAGTGCCGAAGCTGCCACCGCGATGTATACCGGCTGCCCTTTAGCCAGGGTAAGAGGGGCGGAGCGTTTCTCCCTGCCTTGCTGGGGGGGGGGGTGTGGGCTCCTCGCGCGCAGTTGTGCGCGTCTGTGTGTGTGTGTGGCACAAGTCTGTGTGCGTGTCTGTGGGGAGCGGTGGTGTAGCGGTCAGCGCGCTGCGATTACGAACCCGGCAGAGGTCCGAGTTCGATTTCCGCTCGCGGTCCAACGCCAGTGACGATTTTCTGCGCCGGATCTGGGCCTCCCTTAGGTCGACTCGGCCACAAATGAGTACCTGGTGCGGTGTGTGTAAACGTCGCACACTGGAGAGACAAAGGCGGTCGGGCGTGGTGTTGGCCACCCACCCCCTCGTGTGCCGTGCCGGCCTTCTTAGGTGCTCGCTAACAGAACTTGCCCCAACAGTCTGTGTCAACAGATATTATCTGCGCAAAAGTGTCAATGATGTATTCACCAAAAACTGCTTTTTGTGTGTTAGTTTATTGTCCTTCCTCGCACCTCCGATTAGCAGGGTTGGCTACGTACGGTGCAAAAGAAGTTCCACATACGTACAAGGGGCGATATTAATTGGCGAGACGTATTAATGGATGGTGGAGCGGTGGCACAGTGGTTAGCGCACTGCACAATGAGTCTGAATCTTACCTGGGTAAAATTCCTGCTCACGGCTAAAATCAGTGGCGAATTACAGTTGCATGTCTCAACCAGCCCTGCCCCCTTTCCTGACACCTACCCTTTTCACCATGCTGCTCTGACCAGCGAGGTGAAGTATGGTCAAACATACCACATAACGCCCACTGCGTGGGAAGGCATTTTATCCAGTAGTGGATTGACAAGAGCTAAATAATGAAACTATGACATTTAAGTGTGCTAGCAGTACCTGTGAATTTCTAAAAAAAAATCACTTGTTTTTATGCGTCCGAAATAACGGCATCGTTTGTTTTTCGTCATGTTTAAACAAACTATTGCTCTGTGTGTGTGAGCGTGTGTAGGTGTCTTTGTGAATACGGGTTATGTCACTGATGTTCTATCACCGCCCAAATTTATTTGCAACAGGCGGGCACTGTCCCGTATTTGTTCATGTCACGCGTGTGTTGGGTTGGGTTAAAACATTTTTTTTTATTTGGTCGGCAGTGTGCGATATTTCAAGTTCTGCATTACGCAAAAATAAAAACACGAAGCAGTTTTGTAATGGAAAGATTTGTGCGTCAAAAAAGATCACGTTCACGCACCAGCTCGCAACCGGGGACCCTCTGATATTTTGTTTAAAGCCTTAATATTCTCGCTCGGGGTAATGGCACGCCAAAAAAACGTTGGTGTTTTCGTCTTTTTAAAAATTATTATTCAGTGAAAATTTTCCACGTTTTGATTGGAATAGCCACGGAATCGCCCGTTGGCACACTGCTTATAATTTGTGTGGAGCGGCGGTGCAGCAATTAGCGCACTGTGCCTCGACCCGAGTTCGATTCCCGCTCACGGCCAACACCAGTGACGGTTATCTGAACGGGTTCTGGGCCTCCCCTAGGTCAACTCAGCCTCAAATCGAGTACCCGGTGCTGTGTATAAGGCAGGTGGGTGTGGTGTTGGCCAACCCATCCCCTCGTGTGCCATTCCGGTCTTCATAGGAGCTCGCTGACAGCACTTGCCTCCAACAATCTGTTCAGGCTAATGGGGGCGTGGTGGGGGGGATCTTTGTCTTTGTAATTTGTGCAGAAATTTGCCGTGAATATTGTCGATGACATGTTCCCTGGATGCTGCCGCGGTATTGACGGCTGCCACGCTGGTGAGTCCACCTGGAATTCAGTGGTCGAGCAAGACGACTCAAAGGACAAAGGCGGTGGAGACGGGTGAAGCTCCAAACCCGCTCGACTATTAGATGGCCGGTAGATGGCAGTACAGCAAGTGGGTTCAATAGCTCATCTGTGCGGAATATTGCGTGTTGCCCACATCCATTGCAAAGGGATTGATGAAAGATGTGAATAATATTAATAATACGTGATAATAATAATAAACACTCGGTGAGGCTTTCCTGAATACACCACCTTGCTGCATATTACGACGGAATCCACCAAGTCTTCTGAAAGTGTAGCGGAAATACAAAGTTCCAGGGTGGTATGTACGGGTGGAATTGGCGTGAAAATATGCAAACGTTTAAATATCACTCGCCTCTCTTGGTAGCTGCGCCCGGGAGTCGAACCCATGGAGGGCCACGTTCGTAGCGCAGTGCGCTAACCACGGCGCCTTGTCAAAATCGGAGGGCCGGCACATTCACTGCTCAGGGCTCTTGACACAGACGCGAGCCACGCGAACCACCGAGAAGCGAGGACGTGACCCTTCAGAACGGCCCCAGCCACGAGATGAACATTAATGGGCTAAGGTTGAAAAAAAGAAATGAAATTAAGTCACTGGATGGTTTTGTTAATCACCGCCATCAATCGAAATTAACTGCCCCATTGATTTATAGGTCGCGTACTTATTCACGGTTACCATTGCCAATTCATTTGCGCCCACATTTCTTTTCTTCACACGGTGTTCTTATCTCGACGGCTTGGCCCTTTTTTTACGAGAAAGGGCGGCCTTATGGAATTTGACACGCCTGCTCATCATCATCATCATCTGTCTGCTTCGGATTTGTAGGCCATTTTAATTAAATCTGCCGTAGTGTAATAACGCGGGATTCGAGATGAAATGCGCCCTGCGAAATTAGTGCATTTGAGGGCGTGAAATTGTCATCGTGAGACCCAGAAGCGAGCTGCTCTTTTAACGGACGAGATGACACACGGAGTCGGCAATGAACTCATCAAAAGTCGTCCTGCTTATTCGTAAGAGCAAATCGGACGTCGCGACGGCGTCTGTCACGCCGTGATCGCGAGGCGTCCGTCCTTCGACATCCCTGCACGCTCATCGATCTCCCACGGGCATCATTTCCAATGCGAACGATCATATCAGCGGCCCTCGCAACGGCCAACGTGAAACGAACCACAGCCTCGGTTCCTAATGAACGTCGAAAGGGCTTTGTGACGCGTGACGCGGTGGCGAGGAGACGTTTCTCTTCCTCGTCCGGTCACGCAAGGAGGTTCGTTGGTTCGATCCCGGGACCCTGACGATGCCTGTTGTGCATCTGCAGTCTGCGCGAGTTCTTTCTATCCCCGTGGTGGTCGCGTCGATGTGTCTCTGGGGTCCTCCTGCGGCTTTGCTCGCCTCCACATTGAAAATCAAAACGCGCGTTTAGATTATTTGGCTGCTGCTACTGTACATTCCCACGTGCGATGATGATGATGATGATTATAGCAGACATGTCGACGAGCTATCACGCGTGGCCAGGTCGCCTCTGAAAAAGCGCCAATATGTGTGCTTTAAATTTCGATTTAAAGCTTTCGTGACTGCAGGTATTCATCTTCTTGGTTCTTTCGGTAAAGTCACGTGACTTTACCGAAAGAACCAAGAAGATGTGTGCTTTACTTGGTAAAATAAAATAAAAAATAGTTTAGTGAAGAGTGACTGCCTTTTAGGGTACTTCCAAATTAACTGATTCGAACTGAACTCTCAATGTCCCGCAGGAGCATCAACCTCGACGCAGTCGCGTTGCCAGCGATCCAGGCGGGAGACGTCGAAAACAGCCGCCGGGCACAAATCGCCGCGGCTCAGGACCCCGATTCTCCAAATCGTATCCCGACCGTGCGGCTCTGAACTCGCGACGCGAAGCCGGCACAGAACGTGCAGTCTGATATTTCACACGCGCGCGCAGCAGATGTGGCCAGGCGGCACGATGCTTTGACCTCGAGCACTGACGAAGTATCGATTTACATCGATTCATAAGCACAGACGACGTACGCACGTAGCCACGTGTGTAAGGATCAATGCTGTTGATTTGTATGCGTTGAATCTAACGGCAGTCGTATAGCTATTTGAGTGGCGAGGCAATTCGACCCGAAGGCCTGTGGGACTCGGCACTGGGCCTTTGAAGAGGGGGACAATGGGATATTGAGAAGAGTTGGGGGGGGGGGCAGTTATATTACTTGCGCCAGCGCCCATACTAATCACGCGACGTCACTGCGTCATGGGTTCATGTCATTCCTGCAGCTATTGGGGCGCCACGGTGGCTAGGAGATGTTAACTACCTCGCCTGGTCTACAAGGGTGCGTGGGTTCGATCCCGACTCCTGACGCCTGCTGTATATTTGGAGTTTGCATGTCTCTCTCTCTCATCGTCATCACGGTGGCTAGGAGATGTTAACTACCTCGCCTGGTCTACAGGAGAGCGTGGGTTCGATCCCGACTCCTGATGCCTGCTGCTGTATATTTGGAGTTTGCATGTCTCTCTCTCTCTCCTCGTGGTCGCGTGGATTTTTCTCCGGGCCCTCCGGGTTTTCCCCTCCACATTTAGAATCAGGATGCGTTTAGAATATTTGGCTGCTATACATTTCCACATGAAACGCCACTTTGTTGAGCTATCACTTGTGGCCAGATCGCTTCTCAAAGAGAGTCACACATCTCAGTGGGCCTTACCCATAAATAAATAGTACATTGGGGTTCACGACCATCCAAAGACTAATAGCCGTTACCGGAATAATCGAAAGGCTATAGCCTGCATCACAGCAATGAAGTGAACTTTATTCAGCCCGAGCGAGAACAGCTCTCCTGGTGGCAAGCAGAACGCGCTAGAAAGTCTAAGCCCCCTCGTGTGGCTCAACTCGATCTGTCATTGCTGTCAGGGCCGATGCAATGCGTCAACGGTGAGTACCTTGAGGATGGACTGACCCCTGCTACGGGAATGTGGAATTTACACCAGTCGTTCAGGGCCGCATGCAGGAGAGACGTTGATATAATCTATGGCATTTTTTTTCCAGTATCAAAATGCAGAGGCTGCACTTTTGTCCCCTTTGTAAACTGTTGTGCAAGCGAAATTTATTGAAGTTGTGCAAAATTTATTTTTCAAACGAGGAAACATTACAATCTGGCGCGCTGGGTGTAATTGGCACCTTTCAAGTCTCAATCTGTGTGGTTGTTGTGACATTCAGCCCTGTGTCTGCCACGTTATCGCTCGAGTAAACGCGCCTCAAATATTTGTTTGAAGAGAATAATTGAATATCCCCATGGAGACACTGGGAAGAAGCAGTCTTGGAGCACAGAGCCAGCCAAACGGAAATAGTAAAATATTGGCAATGTTTACCCATCCTGGGGTCACGGTGCTAAAATGATAAGATGTGCTCCCGTCTTTTATCCCCCAAACTTAACACTTAAATCGTGCCCCGCTGCGGTCAGTTTGGGTTCCGCTCACTCGCCGCCCTCGTGAGTTTGACTAATTAGTTGCAGGCGAAGACTACACGGGTGCACTGCACTGCTCAGCTTCAGGGACTGCACTGCCCTTCTCGCCTGATATACAGGAGGTCGTGGGCTCGATCCCGACCCTGACGATGCCTGTTGTATATCTGGAGTTTGCATGGCTCTCTCTCTTATCATCATCACAGTGGCGAGATGTTAACTACCTCGCCTGGTATACAGGAGGTCGTGGGCTCGATCCCGACCCTGACGATGCCTGCTGTATATTTGGAGTTTGCATGGCTCTTTCTCTCTCTTATTATCATCACAGTGGCGAGATGTTAACTACCTCGCCTGGTATACAGGAGGTTGTGGGCTCGATCCCGACCCCGACGATGCCTGCTTCTGTATATTTGGAGTTTGCATTCTCTTATCATCATCATCTTCACAGTGGCAAGATGTTAACGACCTCGCCTGGTACACAGGAGATCGTGGGCTCGATCCCGACCCTGACGATGCCTGCTGGAAATTTGGAGTTTGCATGGCTCTCTCTCTTATCATCATCATCACAGTGGCGATATGTTAGCTACCTCGCCTGGTATACAGGAGGTCGTGGGCTCGATCCCGACTCCGATGATGCCTGCTGTATATTTGGAGTTTGCATGGCTCTCTTTCTTATCATCATCACAGTGGCGAGATGTTAACTACCTCGCCTGGTATACAGGAGGTTGTGGGCTCGATCCCGACCCTGACGAT
>CM025638.2:2192795-2204203 GCA_014621495.2 Entosphenus tridentatus
CACACACACACTTGCACATACACACGCACACGTGCGCACACACAAAGACAAAGGTCCCCCTTATAGCGCACTGCCGGGTTTCGTTCCCGGGTATGGCTAACTTAGGTGGTGAATGATACCTGAACTGGGATCCCCCTAGGTCGACTCAGCCTTAAACGAGTGCTTGGCGTCACGTGTAAATAGCATGCCCACCCCCTGTACGCCGTACCTGTGCTAATGTGTGTTTAAGCATGGGCGTAAAGACTAAAATAAAGGTCCCCGTGTAGCCTTTGTAGACTCTGGGATCAGGTGCTGTGAGCGAACACCTCTTAAGGCGGACACGCGCACGAGTGATTGATGCGGATATCCCTACACCCGACCGCGATGTGCGCTCATCACACCAAATGACATTTGCCGCTGAGATGTTTACTTCGCGGTGGTCAGGAGTCGAACTCGGTTCACTGTGGGTTCGTAGCGCAGTGGGCAAAGCACTCCACCACCGCTCTACCCCCCCCCCCGCGCGTGCGTGAGTGCATAAGCGATGTCGGCAATTGCCCGCGCGTGGCAGCGCGTGCACGCGTTCATGAATAGGCAAACGCGCATCCACGCGTTTGGCCTTCCAGACGCGTTGACAGCTGAAGCGAGCCGCTCGCACGAAGGCTGGACTCAAAGCACGGCGGGGGTTACCCCGCCACCCGCTGCCTGCATCCGTCTCGTCCCGACGCTAATCATCGCGCTGCCACACAACGGGCGCTCAATGTCGGCGCCGGGCGATCTTCAGAATGCGCGTACCAGTCAGCACCCGTTTAGTTGTCCTCAATTGGACCCTGTTGTTGTTGCTGTTGTTGCCAGTATTGAAGCGCCGTGTGCGTGCCAATCACTGCAACACACAAAGACGAAGATCCCCCGTGTAGCTTGCGCAGACTCTGTGGGCAAGTGATGATGGCGAGCACCTAGGAAGGCCGGAACGGCACACGAAGGGGTTGGGTGGCCAGCATCACGCTCGGCCGCCTTTGTCGCCCCAGTGGCGATGTTCACCACACACCACACCAGGTACTTAATTGAGGCTGAGTCGACCGAGGCGAGGCCCGCGACCGATTCAGATGATCGTCACTGATGTTGGCCATGGGCTGGAATCGAACTCGGGACGCTGGGTTCGTAGCGCAGCGCGCTAACCGCCGGATCACCCCCCCCCCCCCCCCCCATATTTAATCAACGCACGTTTAGATGATTTGGTTTCAACGAAAAACATCCCACGTGTGATGATGATTATTATGATTATGCCAGCTACTTCGACGAGCTATCACTCGTGGCCAGGTCGCCGCTGAAGAAATATCTCGTAGCTCTCGATTTAAAGCTTTCGTGACTGCAGGAATTCATCTTCTTGGTTCTTTCGGTAAAGTCACGTAGAAGGGAAATAATAAAATAATATAAATAGAACATAATACAATTATTCTCACGACGTTTCGGCCACAACGCAAGCAGCCGTCCTCAGGTGAAGAACAGGTCTGTCCGAAAGACAGCGTCTGAATGAACACCACCAGGCTTGGCAGCGTATATTTAAGCTGGGTTGGAGGGGGAAGAGCGCCTTGACAAATTCATTTGCATATCAAGAGGAATTTAGCATATTTATGGGAAATGCAGATATGGGATTAGTCGCTACTTAGTTTTATTATTATTTTATTATTTTCCTTCTACGTGACTTTACCGAAAGAACCAAGAAGATCTCATAGCTCAGTGTGCTTTACCTTGGGGGTTAAAATAAAGTAGTTTATATTTGTTGTGGCATAGGAGATAGCAAGGGAATTGAAGGCGTATTTTCTTCTGTCGCGATGACGACTCTTCCCACTGGGAACATCGATTGTGAATGTGTTGCCTATCCCAGGACGGTTAATCATTCCGGCAGCAGTGACAAATCCTCTCCTGCAGTCATTCAGGTGCAGTGATTATGAAAGATAAAAGGGCAGAGCAATGAGCGGGGTTGGCGAACCACTGGAAGATGGGAACCCTGCAAACCGAATGGGTGTTTTATTTTTCTTCCAGGAAGCTAAGCTTTATGACAGTCGCCTCTTTGTCCCAGACACGCATGGGTGAATTGCCTATTGTGCGATAAACAGGCCCGGGCATGACAACCGATGAAGCCATAACTGAATGTCCTTATTCAAATGGTAACGTGGTTGTGTCGTCTATTGTGCCCTGTGCATTATGTTGTGCTCTCTGTAGTCGATTGTGTCCTGTGCAGGACATTGTGCTCTGTGTAGTCGATTGTGCTATACCGGCTGTCAAATGAAGGGATGGCCATTGAGACTGCTTCTGTTACTACCATAGTAATTGTTCGAATGTAATTGCCGATTATACGATTAGGAGGTGGGGGGGGGGGGTAGAGGAGTGGCGGCGCAGTGGTTAGCACACTGCGGTACGAGCCATTGGGAAGTCTTCATCCAGCAGTGGAGTGAAAACGAAAACTAAATAATTCTTGTAATTATTGCAATAACGTCCTAAAATGTCTCGGATCGTGTCATTGGAAATTAATAATATTATAAAGTACCACAGCTTCTATTGTTTATTGTTAAGATTATTGGAATAACAGTTCATTATTAAAATACTGTAATCTACATTTAGATAAAACGAATTATTAATATTAACTAACAATGCAGATTCGTGGTTATATTGTCCTGAAATGAATGATAATAACAGCGAGTCAGAGTTGATCATGGAGCAAATGACAACAATAACGTAACGATTTCTACGCATCTCAACCGAATGCCTTTCGCAGAATGGGTGAACGCCTTTAAACGCGATGATGCGAAGAAAGCCTCTCGCGCACGAGATTATTTGAAGTTTTAGATGTTTTGTGTGTGTGGGGGAATGGGAGGGAGGGGGTGAAAGGGGGGTAACACAAAGAGCGTCCAATGAGCTGTGAGATAGTACGAAACGCTTCCATCCGACAGAGCGTGAATGTGAAATTCGTCTCGCGGTATCCCTCTCTCTCTCCTGTCTCGCACATCCTTTCACGTCTCTCACATCATCTCTCCCTATTTTCTTGTTAATGTCCCCGGCATTAAAACAACAACAACAACGTCACATTAAAACCTCGCTGGTAAAAAAAAACCGACACCCGACCATTCGGGCCACCCAGAGCGAGCGTGCCGTGCTAACAGCTGGGAGTTGAATTATGAACTCGCGTGGGTAAAAAGTTCACGGGGGAGAGGGCAGAGGTGCGTCGGGGGAGAGACGTTGACGTGTTGTCACGCGCGGGGTTGTTTTGTTGGTGTCAGAAAACAAATTCGCAGCGATTCAGACAAAGGATGTTTTTTTGAGCGGTGGAGTTTTAATTATAACCCCCCCCCCAGCAGCTCCTTAGAGCTGTATCGCGACCTACGGGCGTGCGATGTTAAGCGACTCGCGGCTTGGCAATGCACCAACAATTGGCACGTGTCGAGATTCACGAAAAGCCACGACGGCCGTCAACAGCGACACGCGCGCAAATGATCGCCCCCTTCCCTTTGTCCGCTCGAAGTCACATTTACGTTCCTCTACAGCGATGGAAACTTTTTCCACGTTCCCATGGACGGCGCGGGCGAGTTTCTCAAAACGATGGCCCAACGATTGATGTCCCACGCGCGAATGGGTACGACTCGTGGTATCCTCACCCGGAGGAACGACAGGCTGAGTCGGCCGCTGACCCGGCGATTGACCTCACAACCTTTAGGGTTGTCAGCCAAGTTCAACAGCAGAGGCAC
Source organism: Entosphenus tridentatus (assembly GCA_014621495.2). Classification (NCBI taxonomy): domain Eukaryota; kingdom Metazoa; phylum Chordata; class Hyperoartia; order Petromyzontiformes; family Petromyzontidae; genus Entosphenus; species Entosphenus tridentatus. The sequence continues at coordinate 2,196,518 of CM025638.2, forward strand.
CTAGCCGGGCACAGTTTAATAGGGGAAGTGGCTTGCAAGCAAAAACGTTAGCAGAACTCCGTACTGCGTCTCCAATTGACTTTCCAGACACAATATTATTATTATTATTTTTATCCAGCGGTAATACATTTGCCGAAGACAGCAAATTCCGGTTCTGTTTTGACCTCCTGGGTTTCATCAGCAGAATCAGGCGAGTGTCACCTGATGGTATTGGCAAGAGTGCTCCATGGATACTATGGGGAGCGGGGTGGGGGGGGGGACATGCACAGAGCCATTGTGGAGAACATTTCAAATAATTGCAACTGTTTGTATGTTTAAAGCGACCGTCCCCATGTCAAAACATAACTTGCGCATCACCGCAACGGACTCGTGAACATTACGAATGGACAGACAGATCCGGCAACGCAACACACATCGTCGAAGTTTGTGAAGTGTAAACATTTATAGGGCCATTACGACTGTTCTGCAAGCCTTGGCAAGACACGCTAAGGTGATCTGAAATGGATAGCGAGTTTAAAAATTAAATACTGCGGCTTTCCATACTCCGCCAGCCGGCATGGCATGGATCACGTTCACTCGCCCCAGGGATTTCTACCCCGGGATGCAATTACGGCACAGCACAAAGACAAAGATCCCCCGTATAGCCTTGACAGGCTGTTGGGGGCAAGTGCTTTTTGGCGAGCACCTATGACGAGCACCCCCGCACGGCACACAAAGTGGGGTGGGTGGCCAGCACCACGCCTGGTCGCCCTTTGTCTGCTCCGGTGCTGCTGTTCAGACGATGCACATGGGAGGCGACTGATGTTAGCCGTGAGCAGGAATCGACCGTGGGTTTTTCAGGTTGTAATGCGCAGTGCAAAAACCACCGCGGCACTGCTTCCCATTAACCGTACATACAGAGACAAAGGTCCCCCATATAGCCATTAACTCACTCTCGGGGCAAGTGCTGTTAGAAAACACCTAAGAAGGCCCTACGTGGACACACAAACACAAATGTATGAATGTTTGTTGAACTTATTTCGCACCTCTATGTAGCCAACCATGTAGATTTACAAACACGCACGCACAACAAAGACAAAGAGCCCCCGTATAGCCTTAACATACTGTTGGGGCAAGTGCTGTGAGCGGCCACCTATGAAGGCCAGAACGGCACACGATGATTTTACACACCGCACCAGGAACTCGTTTGAGGCTGAGTCAACCTAGGAGAGTCCCATGCCCGGTTCACATAATCGTCACAAACACGCATGCACAAAGACAAAGATCCCTCGTATAGCCTTAAGAGAATGTTGGGCCAAGTGCACGCACGCACGCATTCGCATGCACTCCCTCTCGTGCAGACACACACACGAACACACACAGGCAGACACGCACACAACGACAAAGATCCCCCGTATAGCCTTAGCACACTGTTGGGGCAAGTGCTGTTATCGAGCATCTATGAAGGCCGTAACGACGCACGAGGGGGTGGTGCTGGTTGTAAACACGCTCTACTGCCAGACACAAAGACAAAGATCCCCCGTATAGCCTTTGCACACTGTTGGGGCAAGTGCTGTTAGCGAGCACCTACGACGGCCGGCACGGTACGCGAGGAGGTGGGTGTCCAGCACCACGCCCAAGCCGCCTTTGTCTCTCTCGTGGCAATGCTTACACATCGCACCAGGTACTACTCGTTTCAGGCTAAGTTGACCTAGGGGAGGCCCAGGACCGGTGCAGATAATCGTCACCGGAGTTGTCGTTGGCCGTGAGCGCTAATGAGTCGTCGGTTCGCTTACCGCTACACTACCGCTCACCAACATCGACCACCGCCGTTCACCAAACAAGTCGTGGTGACGTCGCCACGGCGCTTGTGCCAGGCCAGGTGCACCTTGAGGCCACGTGAAGTGTCGAACGCCCGTTGGCAGGAGGTCACGGGGCAGACCAAGGTGCCACGGGTCGACTGACTGAGATTACCGAGATGACTGGCTGATGCACCACCTGTACCCCCTTCTGTGCCAACTTGCTGTGCTTTAGTCACCCGGCGCACCGTTCGTTGTTGTGAGCGTCGCTCCTCCGCCCTCCATTGTTGTTGTAGGGCGACTGCCTCCTCCAACTGCCCAGTAGCAGCAGCGTCCTTCACGAGCCTCCTCCACAGAGGCCGATCTTGACACTGCTGGTACCAGCCATCGGCAAGTCCAATAAGCTCCACATCCTCTTGTACCACATCACTCCATCTCTTCTCTAGCCCGTGCCGCGCCCGTTTGTCCCCAAGTATCCGGCAAAAAAGAAGCTACTCGGGCATGTGGTGGCTGGGGCACGCGGGCTCGCTCACATGCATGTGTGCTTGCAATCGGTTTACAGGAAAACATACATAAATTGGAATAGAATGAAAGGCGTAAAAAAATATACTGGCTAGGCAGATGGTCTTAATATTGGAAGACACAGCAACGTTGTGCATTTATTAACTAATTTCGCAAGCAATGCATGTGAACAGAGACCGGTATGGAAAACAAAGCAAAGGGGACGGCGTGATTTATCGATGGAGAGATAACGCTTGTTTTGATGCTGCCGCTGCAGCATTGTAATTAAACCAAATATGTAGGTAAGATGATTAGTGACATTGCCGAAATGAAATTACATTTAATCCAATATCCCATGGTGCCTGCTTCAGATGAACGTGTCCTGGGCGGCTCATGTGCATTGCACTGAACCGCCACCGATGGGGAACACATGCAATTGCCGAGTAAATGCGTCGACCACTGTGTCACAGCGGCTATCGAGTACAGACAAAGATCCCGCGTCTAGTCGTAATAGACTGTCGGGGCAAGTGCTGTTAGCGAGCACCTACAGTGAGGGAAAAAAGTATTTGATCCCCTGCTGATTTTGTACGTTTGCCCATTGACTCCCTTTAAGAGTGTGCTCCTAATCTCAGCTCGTTACCTGTATAAAAGACACCTGGGAGCCAGAAATCTTTCTGATTGAGAGGGGGTCAAATACTTATCTCCCTCATTAAAATGCAAATCAATTTATAACATTTTTGACATGCGTTTTTCTGGATTTTGTTGTTGTTACTCTGTCTCTCACTGTTCAAATAAACCTACCATTACAATTATAGACTGATCATTTCTTTGTCAGTGGGCAAACGGACAAAATCAGCAGGGGATCAAATACTTTTTTCCCTCACTGTATGAAGGCCAGCACAACACACGAGAGGGTGGGTGGTCAGCACCACGCCCAGGTGCTCGTTTGAGGCCGAGTCAACCTAGAGGGGGGGCCCAGGACCGGTTCAGATAATCGTCACTGGTGTTGGCGTTTGTGTGCGGGAATCGAACTCGTGTCGCCCAAGACGGTATTCCCCCACAACGTGGGAACCGGCACTAGAGCTGCAGCTTGCACTGCCTCAAACGGATGATCGATGGATTCACTGAAGATTCTGAGACGCTCCACATAGCTCATCGTCGATATCGTCTGAGCCGCCGGCTTGCGCAGAGTCAACTGGTTCAATTCCTGGAGCGTGCGTAGATTTCTCCCGGGAGACCCCCAAAGCGCCCATGCCGTTTGCTGCAGGCTTTTAAGTGCAAATTAAACACCCTGTGACGTTAATCTACAAGAGCGGCGCGTCGTGTAGCAGCTTTGAAACACCTTTTGCAAGAGAGAATTGAGTTGTGTCATTGCATACATTTAAAAAACAACATTTCCTACCGTATTCTCATGATTATGCGATACCCCGGGAAAGTAAGACGCACGTGAAACTGCGTGCCCCTTGTCAATACAGTTACACAAATCTGGTCATACGCACACCCGACAGCTAGAACGTGCGATATTAAACGCAGCAGCGATTTTATTTTTTATTTCAAATACAGAGAGGGGGGGGGGGGGGGGTAGTGCCACTTGTCATCTGGAGAATCCGGTAATGATCAAATGCGACACTGGCTACTGGCGACTCGTTAGCCTGCTCGATTCCCAATCCGGAGGGTTTGCAAGTTAAAATTCCGTCCGGGGTTAGTTCGGGTTATCGGCCGGTCGTGCATCCAGAATCGATCGACAAGTGAGCCGTCGTGTGAACAGTCAACAGCGATCATTCTTTTACAGAGAGTGGCCCCTGTCATAGTAACAGAGGTGGGTTCCACCCCTTGCCCATCGTATTGGCGGGGGGTGTCCATGAGCGAGCCACTCTACCCGTGACTTGAATGGTACCCTGGTCCATCTCGGTACGATTCCACGTACAGGGTGAACGGGGAGCCGTGGCCGGAGCGGTTCACGTGTCGCACTGTGAACCCCGCAACCCGAGTTCGATTCCTGGCCAGGGGTGACATCAGTGGCGATCAATATCCGAAGCGGTCCTGCAACTTTCACCACCGGTGCGATGCATTATGGCCGAACAACCCTCACGACCAGTGGTTTATAAGGGGAGGTATTCAATAACGTGGTAGCAAGACATCTACGTGGTCTCAGATTATATTATTTGATTCGTAGGAGTCGAACCATCGTTGCTGTGGCTCAACGCTGTGCATCCTGGTGACCAGGCTGTAAAGCATAGTATGCCCTTTCAATCGAATATATTCGATTGATTTCTCATTCTTACGCGGACATTGCGCTGCCCAGAGCCGTTTCTCGTCTCTGAATTAATAAACAAACTAAAAAATATATACAAAAGCGCTGCGCGGAGTTCACGCATCGAGATTATTTAGATTTTTTGTTGGCTGCTATAAATTTGCACGCGATAAGCCACTTTGTTGACCTATCACTTGTGGCCAGGTTGCTTCTTCTGAAAAAGAAGTTCATACCTCAGTGGGCCTTAACCTGGTAAGTTAAAACGTAGTTTAGATTTATTCGTAGATATTTTTAAGTGATTTGTTTACCTTACCTATACTCCCTATCGTGTCTTTGTGTTGTTTGTTGTTGTGATGTTCTGACCCTCCCCTGCTGGACATCTGTATAACAAGAGCTTCATAGTTCATCGGATTTCTCCCCGATATAAATAAACATTCTGATTGGTCATTCTCTCCAGCATTTTCTTGGAGCGATTCCAGGCACGGGTTTCATTCCTCCCCCCCCCACTTTCTTTTAAAGAAAACAAAGTTTGATCGGAGTCGTATTTATTTTACCGCTATTTTAATATTACAGTGCAACGTCCCGGATATCAGAAAAAAAAATAATGTGAAATTAGAAATAGTCAAAATCAGTGCCAATTTTCTCAATACAAAAAGCCCTCAGGGCGTATGCGTCATTGACGGCGTGCAGCGCTCACCCAAATGTTCGTTTTGAAGGTTGTTCCTGCAATTTTTCCAATTTCTTTTCCAATCGTGTCACCAGTGTCAATTACAGCTCTCGTTACAGCAGCCGTGGCTCGTGGCTGCTTTAACGCTTTGAAGTAAGAGGATGAAAACATATTCACACGCATACACACATCATATAGAGTATACATAAATATATATTATCCACCTCCATTGTCATGATTTAAAATGATTGTAACACACAAACACCGACGTCAGATAGATTTTGCGGTCTCACTCTCGTTCCTGTTAATTCTCGCTCTCTTCTCACATCTGCCGTCTCTCTCAGGTAGCCCCCCTGCTCCCACTCGCTGCAAGATATCTCCCCCAACATCCTTCACTGTCCCGTCCCATCGTCGAAGACCCCCGTCCCTGCACTCATCACCTTCTGCGCTGACGACTTGTGGCTGTCTTTCGCCGGCCACCTCGACGCCCCACGCCTCTAAACCCCAACGCCTCCACCTTTTAATGTCTCCACGTCACCCCAATACTCATCCCTCCGCTGTTGGCGAGATGTTAACTACCTCGCCTGGTATGCAGGAGGTCGTGGGTTCGATCCCGACCCTGACGCCTGCTGTATATTTGGTGTTTGCATTTCCTCCCCCGTGGTCGCTTGGATTTTTCTTCGGATCCTCCGTTTTTCCCCCTCCACGTTCAGATTATTTGGCTGTTATACATTTCCACGTGATACCCCACTTTGTTGAGCTATCATTTGTGGCCAGGTCGCTTCTGAAAAAGAGATAAATAGCTCAGTGGGCCTTACCTGGTAAAATAAAAAATATTTTATAATTTTTAGTTTCAATCCGGGATCATCTACACCATCAGGACTCAAAGTCTTCGAGATCCTCTCTAAGCACACTTCTCTGCCGCCCTCTCTCTGACCTCTCTTCTCCCTCTTCTACTCCGCTGCACGTGTGCTCTGCTGCACCTCCGATTTCCCGCACCTCCGATGAGCACGGTTGGCTACGTACGGTGCTTAAGAAGTCCAACGTACGTACGAGGATCCAAGCAAAGCCCTCTGTTCAGTGGGTGGGTCAAGCCCTTCCTCCGCTGCCGGTGCCCCATAGTCTGGAATGGTCTCTCCCAGCCGTCAGTGCTGCCGACACCCCGTCCCCGGTTCAAGTCCAGGCTCAAGAGCCTCCCCGTCTTTGCCTCTGCCTGTGACAGTCTCACGGCTAGCTTTCATTGCACCGTTAAAAAAAAAACCAATGTTTAACCACCTTGCGTTTCGTACCCATGATGCGCATGACGACTGACGCAGTGTGGGGGTGGTGGCGGGGGACTTTCATTCAGCGGTAGATTTACAGAGCGCGGAATAATGCGTCCGATCGTACTTTGCACAAAGTGACTTTCAGTCGGCGGTGAAAATGTGGCCACAGACGGCATTTCGCAGATGGCCGCGTGCAGCGGCGCGTGCGGTGACAGCAAGAAACGCCTTCATGCGGCCAATGTGAAAAGCATTGCATTGTAAATAGCGGTGGCGGCATTCATCTGTTGCTAATTGGCACAACTACGGCAGTGAGTGGCAATTAGCACGGTTGAGCTACGTACGGTGCGAAAGAATTTCAACAAATTGTATATACATACAGCAGTGAGTGGTTAAAATATGGGGTGCAGCGGTGGCTAGGAGATGTTATTTTCTCTCTTGCTATTCAGGAGGTCGTGGGTTCGATCCCGAACTTGACGCATGTCGAAAATTCGAAGTTTTAGTGTCTCCTTCCCGGTGCTCGTTTTCCCCTCCACATTTAGAATCAGCATCACGCATTTAGAGTGTTTGGCTGCCGCTATAAATTTGCACAGGTCGATAAGCCACTTCGTTGAGCTATCATTTGTGATAGCCAGGTCGCTTCTGAAAAATAACGAATAGCTTAGTGGGCCTTACCTGGTAAAATAAAATAATATATGTGTTTTACTTGGGTACAATAACACGTGCGTCACCACGCTGATCGGTCCGGGTTTGAAAAGCAGTGGGAGGGGGGGTTAGGAATGATATCACTCGCCACACCTCTTATCCATGGCTGTGAGTCGTACGGTGGTCGCTGGATTCAAAGTGCAGTGGGCTAAACACCACCACTCTCCCCCCTCCCGCTAGTACAGTGTTTTGTTCCTTAGTATTCATTGAGTAAGACAACATAAACCCTCGGAGTGGTTTAACTCCACGGCAAGCTTTTGGTTAAAACATTCACGCAGAATGTTGCCCTGGTCAGAAGCATTGTAAAAAAAACAAAGGCACCCATGAACAATTGTGAGGCCCACACTGCTTGACTTGACAATTGTGAGGCCCACACTTGTGTGGTTTGACAATGAGGCCCACACTTTGTGGCTTGATAATGAGGCCCACACTTTGTGGCTTGACATTTGTGAGGCCCACACTGTGTGACTTAACAATGAGGCCCACACTGTGTGGCTTGACAATGAGGCCCACACTTTG
>CM025638.2:2204213-2214390 GCA_014621495.2 Entosphenus tridentatus
CACACTTTGTGGCTTGACAAAGAGGCCCACACTTTGTGGCTTGACAAAGAAGCCCACACTTGCATGGCTTGACAATTGTGAGGCCCACACTTTGTGGCTTGACATTTGTGAGGCCCACACTGCACGGCTTGACAATGAGGCCCACACTGCATGGCTTGACAATCGTGAGGCCCATATTGCGTGTCTTGACATTGTGAGGCCCACACTTTGTGGCTTGACAATGAGGCCCACACTTGCGTGGCTTGACATTGCGTACGACCCTGCAGTCGTGATTCTGACACGCAACTCGGGCGTGATACGGTGACCGAAAATTTTTGTTGTTGTACATGTAATGCACGAAGACTAATAAAGTAAAATGAATACGTAAGGAAAGTAACATTTTAACTGGGGCCTTATTCACAACTGGAGAAGGCTTCTGGGTTTTGACCTGAAACAGGTTTCCAAAGGGCTCAGGCTCCATTTGTTTTCTCGACATGTTTCAGCGCCGACTTGCAGCAGCAACGTTGCCTTCCTCCTTCCAAACGGTTGCGAAAGACTTGGCAAGGGAGAGAGGGGAGAGTGCGTGCGCTTTGCAAAGGCAGTGGATGTGTTTGGCAAGCGAGCATGCACGACACATGACCACAGTCACCCGCCTAACAATCCAGACCATTCACTTTATGGCAGAGTTACTTCTGTTGCTGAAATATTTTTTGTTGTTGTTGCTTATGCCGTTTTTGGTTTTATAGCATTTTTCCATTTGTTTTGTTGATTTTTTTTCTGAGGGGTTTCAATTCGCTTAACAGCATCAGAATCTTTATTTTTACTAGCAGGAGGAATCCGATTAGCTATGATGATATATTTTTCACAGATGTCCAGTCGGGGTGGGTCAACAAGTTAAAACAACTTAACAATTTCCACAAATAGTATTTACCCTGAATGTGATTATGTTTATAAATATTGTACAGCGTTGTGAGATGCAAGTAGCATGAATTACGCTATCTACAACATAAATTATTATTATTATTACGGGGAGATCGAATATTCTGAAGGAAAGACAATTCCATTCCGAAGGATCCAGGATTGATGTTAAAATGCAGTATAAATAATCGTACTGTAGTTAAAAAAAGCCCACAATTGTAATAAGTGTAACGAAATTGAAACTATATCTTTTAAATAACATAACCCTGACGAAGTGAGTTAATGTGAGCTTGTTAATGTCTGTGCAAGGCTGCGTTGTTTCAATTATTTTCACATTCAATAGCCCTTGCGGGATAACCATGCGATTATATCTTTGAAATGTGTTTGGAAGAAAGTCACAAGTCTCTAAGTCACTCAACTCACTCACTCAACCACTCACCCACACACTCACCTACTTCATGCATACACTCATTCACCACACTGCAGGTCACAGCAACACACTCACTCACTCAACCACTCATTCACACACTCACCCGCCCACTCGCGCGTATATATATGTTGAACTTCTTTTACACCGTACGTAGCCAACCGTGATAATCGGAGGTGCGAAAGGAGGGATCTCCACCACCGGCTCTGAACTGTAAACAGGCGACTGGCACCCCATCTCAGTGCTCATTTGGACAGGAGATCACTTGGACTGTTGACCACTCTTACTTTTGTAGATTGTGCTGTCCCTCGCTGACCGCTTGCCATTTCAGCAAGTGTGACGGGGGGGAAAAGAAAACCCAAACAACCTCTCCACATGATAATTGTTTTTTTACCCTTCTATCTCGCAACAAAACTGACAACTTTTTACAAGGAGTCATGTTTGCATAGACCGCAATACCTGCAGTCATAATACAAACAAAAGACATAACTCTGATAATGTGCACTGTCTTTTGTTTGTATTATGACTGCAGGTATTGCGGTCTATGCAAACATGACTCCTTGTAAAAAGGTGTCAGTTTTGTTGCCAGATAGAAGGGTAAAAAACCAATTATCATATTTTTACTGGCAAATGAGGTTCTCATAGTGTAAAATCTCTCCACATCCACCAAGCGCAAGTGTTTTTCAATTGCCCTAAGACCTGCCAGGGATTAGCGATTACTCAGGGCAGTGATTATTACTCTTATTGTTATTCCTAGACGCTGCATCAGCAAAAATTTGTCCTCAAGGCCCGCCCCCCCCCCCGCCCCCCCTACTTAGGTGACGTATCTTTCCCACGGCCCGATGTCTACGAGGCTTCTCAATAGCGGTCAGTGTGCGTTGTTCCCATGCGCTGAGACTCATCCTGCCAGACTATGCCGACTGCAGCTCGTCGCGACGAGAATCGTTGGCTACGCGAGCCAACGATTCGTAAGCTCGAGAATATCCGACCGTTGGTTGTGAGATCCAAGGGAATTGGGCAAACCAAAAATAAGGAGCAGAGCTGATTTTATTTTTTACCGCTTCCAATTTGGTAACAAAGCAACAACGACATAAAAAAAACAACAATCCCCGTTAATATTTCGAGAGCCGCAATGCGATGTGAAGAAACAGCGAGACGGTGGTGGTGGTGGTGTCCTCAAATAAATAACGGCCACGACGCAGCCCTTAAAGAGAGCCGCACGCAGCTTCGGAACTGCAAGTTTGCCGACCCCATGGGCAGGGCCCTTTGACTGCAGGGATAGTTCTGAAATTAATTAATAAATAAACAAACACACAGAGAGGGATCTACGGGGTCCAGGGCCAGTACCGACATTGCAAAGTGTTTAAGTCGGGCCCGAGATTAATACAATTAAAAAAAAAAGTATTTTTTTCCGATAAATATTAATAAAATATCAATGTTCGGTAGGGTATCCGTTACCACCTTCCAGCCCGACCCACCCCGAGCGAGGCCATTGCTGGGTAGATCCCAAAATCCACAGTCACTCATAACATTGCCCAAGCATTCAACAATGCTGCAAAAAGACTCGCAAATTACTCAATTGGGATCACTACAACAACAACTACTACAGTACAACAACAACCGCCGTTCACCACTCAGTGGCAGTGGCGTCACGACGGCGCTTGTGCCAAGCTAGGAGCACTCTGAGGTTCACCCACCGCGAAAATATGCAGAGGAACCAACGTAGGTTGGACCTCTTTCGCACCGTACATTGACAACCCGTGCCAAAGAAATGAGTTTTCAATCTAGATTCAAAAGTGCGTAGCTCCAGCGCCTTCCTCACATCAGAAAGGAAGAGCGTTCCAGACGGCCGGCAGGAGCGCATCTGAAAGCGCCGTGCAACGCGGTGAGCGTCTTTGTTCGATGGTTAGCCAAAAGCCACCGCTGCTGCTGCTGCTGCGAGGATGACCGGAGTTCCCGTGATGGTTTATGCCCCTTGACGGTGCAACAGAAGTTCAACATGGTACATACGTACAACCCTCCCGTAAAACGAAGACTTTGCTGCGTAAACAAGCGTTGTTACTACTGCTATAATAATACTAATAAGTAATACAAACACGTACTGAAAATCAAACGCACGGCTCGAGTATTAAAAGTATGCAAACGATAGGGCAGGTTGGTAAGAGGAGACGGATGGAAGGTGGCCAAGGCAGCAGCAGCAGCAGCAGCAGTTTATTCGATTGAGCTTTCAGACGGAGAATAAATAATTGAATTCTGCCGTGGAAGTCCCACGCGCGTCTCCTGTTTAATAAATAGAGAGCTGCGAAGCCCTTTTTTGCCGAGGGAGCCTTTGTATTATTATTCTTATTCTAATAATTATGATTGCGTCTACATTCGCTCCCTCCCCGGCGGCCCCATGTCTGTCCATGCATTCTATCTGTGGTTACTTTGAAATGAAATCTCCAACCTTTGCCGCGAAGCTCGAGGCAGATCGCGGGTTGTTAAAATGAACAAGGGATGTAAACTGCCCTTTCTCGTGCATGTTACAAGCAAGGCAAAACAGACAAAGATCCCCCGCCATACCCGTATAGCCTGTGACGGACTGTTGGGCAAGTGCCATTAGCGAGTTGCACCGATGGAGGCCGGAACGGGAGGGCAGCACCACGCCCGACAGTCTTTGCATCCCCAGTGGCGATGTTCTTACACACCGTACCAGCTACTTATTTGAGGCTGAGTCGGCCTAGGGGAGACCCACGACCGGTTAAGATATTCGTGGGCCGGAATCAAGGCGCGCACACATACACACCACCGTGAACAAAGACCCCCCCAAATAGCCTTTAACAGACTATTGGGGCAAGTGCTGTTAGCGAGTAGCAAACAACTTTGAAGGCCGCTACAGCTCACGGCGGGGAGGGTGGCCAGCACCACGCCCGGCTGCCTTTGTCTCCACAGTGCCAATGTTTACACACTGCACCAAGTACTCATTCGAGGCTAAGGCGGGGGATACCCAGGGGCTTGTCGGGGGTTTCCTGCCTTCAGGAGGGCCGGATATCGGGTCAGCCGCATTTTTGGGGTCACTGAAACCGTGTGAGATTCGAATGTTTATAAGTCGGTTAAGCGAATCAATGGACTCATTGTCCCAGTTCAATTCGCACAAACCGCAAAATCGGGTCACGGCGTTTGCTATCGATCTGGCAGTTTGCAAGGGATTGTCGGTGAGAGTCATAACTTCGGCAGGAAGTTTACCGCGCTACATCATACTGAGCCTTGAGACACTGATGGGACGGTGACGAGATGTTAACGAGCTTGCCTGGTATACAGGGTGTTGTGGGTTCAATCCCGACCCTAACGCCGGTTTTATATTTGGAGTTTGTACGTTCTACGCGTGGTCGCGTGGATTTTTCTCCGGGTCCTCCGGTTTTTCCCTCCACATTTAGAATCACCGTGCGTTTAGAGTATTTGGCCGCTATCCATTCAGAGGGCCTTACCTGGTAAAATAAAAACAGTTTAGTTTAGATAGGTGGGGCCATTGATCAGTGGCGTCATAGAGGGCTTTATCATCGCTGACGTCACTTAATTGTGGCACCTTCAGACTTGGTGGGGCGGAGTGGGGGGGGGGTTAATGGATGGGGTATATTCTGAACCTCAGCCCAGAACAGCTCCAGTTGACATTAAGCCACTTGTGTCCGAGCGTAGATTCCAAAACTGAAAATTAATAATAATATTAATAATACAAAAACACATTGACCGACTTATTTAAATGTAATCAATCATCGGTGGCTGAAACACAAATTCTAACCTTGGGATATCGGCAGTTCCGACTCGGGGCTCTGACCCCTATTTGACCCCTCTGACCCCTCTGACCTCTCCACCAACCGGCCAGCTCGATATTCTCTCTTTCATCTGGACATCTGTGAAAAAGGAGCTTCATAGCCTATCGGATTCCTCCGGTATAGACAAATATGTCTGATGATTCTGATTCTCAAGCGATACCGAGACATTGTGGCAGGCGTTGCTGCCACAGCCAACATCTCCTCTCGGCACGACAGCCAAGGTTGGCTCTTCCGTCGGCCAAACTGCTAACGGGCAAATGATGATTGAATGATCGAACGACTTCAATGTTGGGACGGACAAAGCCACCCAGCGAGTAAAACCACCCGCTCCGCTCAATGCATCACCGCGAGACGCGCGGGGTGGCTGGGCGTGCATTTGTCTGCAGCCAGATCGGGCTGAAAGAACCGATTGATCGCGCCTCCGGGTCATTGTTGATCAACTTCCTTTCTTGGAGACCGCGGTGACCAAGGCTTGACATCGTTGTCACATTAGGGAGATGTACAACAACAACAACAGCAGCAACACAAAAGCCGGAGAGGATGTTTAAGAACTGTCGATACTTTGCTGGTTGGCTGGCCGGCTGTCTGGACGTCTCGGGACACACGGCTCGTATTGTTTAGCTGACCTAACACCGTCCCGAGCAAACGTGCGGTTTCATACGCGGGGTGATCCATTTAAAGACACCTTCAGTGAAATCAGGAATCATTGGAAGCCATTGCTTTCGAGAGGAAGCGCCGTTTCAAAGCCTCTACGTCGTCTCCCACCAAATCTCAACGCCGCACTTATGAAATCCTTTATATTAAGTTCACTTGCTTGCTTGCTTGCGCGCTTACGACCGTGCAAATCTTTCGGTCGTTTTTTAACCCACTTCCCGTGATCCAATCGAGCTGACATTTTGCACACAGACTCGTTGTGCGTCACAATTTATTTTCGTGAAATTTTTTTTCCTAAATTTTGAACTTTTTTGGCAATTTTTAAATTATTTAATTACCAATTGCTTAATGGTGGCAGGCAATCATCTGACCCATAGGTGGCAGCCATCTCAAGCCAGAGGACGAGAGGACTCTAGCCGCCACGCATATAAAGGATTTATAGTGAAAAACTTTGTTTTTACGGGTTAATTTTTTAATAGTTTAACCCTCTCCTCTGGAAACTTGCGGAGCCATCGCTTTCACAGTATTCAATCAGCTGTTGAGCAGACATCTAAGACCTCGTTCGGGGTCATTATACATGAGTAGGGTAGCTGTAAATGGATCGCCCTGTATATGCGCGCATTGAGGTCGCGATGTAATCAGAAGATAGCATCGCAAGTAGTTTAAGTGTATTGAGGTAATTACGTATCAGAAGATAGCACAATCTGGCGAATTGCCCGATGATGCTGGATGCAATTACCAGTGAAACGTCGTACTACTAAAAAATTGTAAATGTTGTGGTTTCACGCTTCAACACACCGGTGGGCTGAAGTAGTGAACTATTTGTCTTTTTGTCAACGTGACACTTTTTTGCTGATTGGCCGTGTCGGGTGGTGGATGGGTTACGACACATTTATGAATAACGCGATCTAACCCAAAAACGTTGATTATGAATAATATTGGTCGCGAAAGCCTACGTGTTAAACAGCAAGTCGATTAAGAAGTCAATTTAACACGGATGCTTTCGCGATCAGTATTATTCATGATTAATGTTTTTATTATGAATAATATTTTTTATAATAACGCGATCTAACTCAAAAACCTTTACTATGAAGATTCACAAGTGTTGTCCCAACTCTGCTGTGTGTTTTTCCTGCACGTAAACACTCAGTTATATTCTTGTTTTTTTCGGTAAAGTCAAATAGAAGGGAACAAAAAATAACAACACATTATTTTATCATTTCCGTTCTACGTGACTTTACCGAAAGAACCAAGAATATAAATCCCTGCAGTCACGAAAGCTTTACATCGAAACTCTTCAGTTCTTTTAATTTCTCCCGGGAAAACAAATAAATAATTGGGGCAGAATTTTCCATTAAAATTTTCAAATCCTGAACAGGTTTTTTTGGATTAAAGATAAACACAATTGTGGGAAGAAGTCACCGGTGGTTGCGCCAAGGAGACACTGGCCCTTGCCATTGGAATGTGGAATTTCCACAAATAGTGCCAAGACAGGTGATGCAACACAGTGAGGAAAGATAAGCGCGTGGCACTAAATACATCCAACTTAACCTTGCGCGCGCGCGCGCGCGCAACCCGACGATTAATTTTAATTATCGCAGATCGTTAATTGGGCCATTAGCAGCGCGTATAATTGCGCTATTTACAGGGCACGGACACGCGCAAAGCACGACACAAGTGTGATGGGACGCGCAGGGGTGGCCCGAATATTGACATTGTACCTGCCAGGGCCAAAACCCACGGGACTTTGGACCAAGAGACAAACGGACGGATGCTAATGCAATCATCAGCCAGCAGCCCTTTACGGTCACAGATAGCGCCCACACTGCTTAGAGAGATAATGCTGCCCCGAGGTGCACCTCGAGTGACCTGGATGAGTGAATCAATGGCCCATGTTTGTCTATTGCCACTCTGCCGGGGCTCCAGTCTTTATATCGCATTCACTCACATGCTGCCTGTGCCTGTCCCCGGGTAGATGCAGCAATGATCACAAACTGGACGCAATTAAAACAACAACAATAAGAGAACAACGCTTCAAGATCAAGAGGTCATCGCGGTCAGCGCCATCGCACGTCACCGTCTCGCCTTGTCCGTCTGCTTCATTTGCCAGCTGTTGCGCAGGCGACATTCAGCCTCAAAAGTTCGCTCTTACCGTCTCATCACCGTCACCAACACCGGCCAACGCGGTGTTGGCTGCCACCAACACAAATGTGTACTTACTGTGTAACTCCCTCCAGGTGTCACTGGGCGTGTATAGGAAGTGCGGAGCGGTGGTGTGGCGGCGAGCACGCTGCGTCACGAACCTGGCGACCTGAGCTCGATTATCTGAACCGGTCTTGGGCCTATCCTAGGTCGACTCAGCCTCAAATGAGTACCTGGTGTGGTGTGTAAACATCGCCACTGGGGAGATAAAGGCAGCCGGGCATGTTGCTGGCCACCCACCCCCCTCGTGTGCCGTGCCGGCTTTCATAGGTGTTCGCTAACAGCACTTGCCCCAACAGTCTGTTAAGGCTACACGGGGGTCTTTGTCTTTGTATAGGAAATCGATTGCTGACCCGATGGAAGAATTTCGCTGTAGCGAATGTGTTGACCACGAGACTGACCCTGCAGCCTACTCATACATTGTGCGTTGGCTCAACGATTCCGACCTCTACAAATCCTTGGTTCAAGGTCACAGGAAGTGATCAAGGTCAGGAACGAGAGCTCTTTTTAAAAAATGTGACGTCGCTGCCACTGCCTACTTAAGGAACGAAAGAGAAGGATTTGTCCACAAAACAGGCTGTCGCCTGATGAAGCTAGTTGCAATTGCTGGCGACACGTCGTACTCAGATTGTAAATATTGTGGATTTGCACTCCAACACACCGGTGTGCTGTACTAATAACGAATTATCACGTACTGTGTGACAAACCTTCCTTATTGGCTGTGTCGGGTGGTGGCGGGTTTAACGACGCATTTGTATATTTACGCGATCTAACCCAAAAAACGTATATCATGGATGACATTGGTCGCGAAAGCCTCCGTGTTAAAAATGCCACTGTCTCTCGCTATGATTCTCCATGTCTGCTCGGACCCTCAGCTGTTGCTCAGCCGACACTTCAGCCTCAAAGGATTCCTCCTACAGTTTCGCCATCATCATCATCACCACCACCGCCACCATCAGCAACTACCAGTGTCTGGCTGTAGGTCCCCTTTGTTGCTGATCTCTGCGGTGTCACTCGAATCGCCTGACCCTCCTCAACCCCAAACTCGTGTCCCACCCATCGCGACCTCCTCGGTTTCCTGGCTACATTGACAGGGTGGTCCAGATGTCTTGTGACACCCCCCCTCCAAATCAATTAACCTCTAAAAATGTTTTTCCTTTGCATACTCATTCCTGTTTAACGCGTAGGCTTTTGCCACCAAAATTATCCATACTAGTTATTATAGATCATGTTAATTTCTGTTTCAAATAAAACTGACTTTAAAAATAGGACGTTTTTGAGAATTACATCGGGGCCACAAGACATCTGGACCACCCCTGTCCATCACTTTCCCCAGTTGCTCATCTCATCCTGACATTCAATTCCTATATTATCCTCCACGTGTATCTTTTTTCCAATTGAGATAACTCTACAAATATACTTTGGTTATTTCGGTAAGGTCACGTCGGTAGAAAAAAAAAACAAATAAAAAAAATATATTTAATTTAGTTTTATTTTTCTACCTAAGTGACTTTACCGAAAGTTCCAAAGAGTATGGATTCCTGCAGTCACGAAAGCCTCAAATCAACTCTACAGAGATGTTATGAATGGGGTATTTTAATAGTTGATTTAAACAATTTAAATATTTTTGTTTGCGTTATCTATCGCAATGTAATGCATTTTCATCCTTTAATCACACAGAGTTGTTCGTATTCTGTGATCTATCTAAATTGTACCCGTGTGTTGTATTATATTCAACACCCATCTCGTTGCACAAATGTCACCACTTTATAACCGCACGCTTATTACATTCCACGAAAAACTGTCAATTAACACAAAAGGAAATCAAACATTTTTGGACATACAATTAGTGGTGGCGATTAATTAATAGATTACGCTGATGCATTCAATGAAATGCTGTCCTTTTAACCAGATGATAACGCATTGCTAAGTCGTTGCTTCTGTTGAAAGCCTCGCCTGACTGCAGCGATGAAGGTTTTAATTTCTTCCGATTTAATTGTTTGTAATTTTACTGCGCAAAAAAAACTTTCGTGGGATGTGAGATGATGAGTGCCCTGGAACCGGCAGCTTACAGCTGGCGAGTGACGTCACAGGGTATTTAACGTCGACACACACGGAACGCATTCTCCTGCTAATTTCTCGGCGGTGGCGGCGATGATGGTGGTGGTGGCCGTAGTGGCGGTGG
>CM025638.2:2233133-2252511 GCA_014621495.2 Entosphenus tridentatus
GACGATGTGTGACGAGGGGGGGGGGTTTGAGAAATGTGACCTCACATTTAAAATGCGCAACTTTAAATAATTATAGATAACACGTTCTACATAATTAAATAGACATTTTCATAAATGTTTTCTCCTACATCAGAGTGCAGCGCCACATTAAATATGCACTACAATGACAATAGTTTATAGCGATTTGAAGTATGTTTTATTTTGGGAGGGGGGGGCAGAGCTTTGTGACGTCATATTTGAGTGGGGGTCTGACTTTTTGTGACGCCGTGTGACGATGGGGGGGGGAGGGGCGGGTAGAAAATAGTTCAAAATCGCGTGACGTCATTTATGGACGGCATCCCTAGACTATTAACTCGGTATTATAATTTGTGGCAGAAGTTGAACACACACGCCCACATTTAGTGGCCGATCGCCACCAGCATTCATTTCCGTGGGGTCAAACTTGAGCCGCTGGGAATCACCCCCAGTAAACGTGGAATGTTGGGTCAACGTTGACCCCACTGTTCCAACCACATGCCAACGATGGGACAATTTTCGCAAGTCTACTGGGATCATAACGCACTCAAGATAACAAATCGCGGTCCGTATTAGATGACGGCGGGCTGAAGGAGAACGTCGCTGTCCATCTGTGTCTACGATATTGTTATCGTTGTCTCGGTTATTGTGTATTTCTGTCACGTCATAACTCCTCCGATGAAAATGCGGTTAGGGCACGTGACTGACGATCAGAAGGTTACCCAGTTAGGGTTGGGGGGGGGCGTTGACTCAGACTCCCTTCTATTGCAGAGACCGGCTCCCGCCATAGTAATGTAGAATTTCGAGCGATGATTTCTTGAAATTCACAGCCCGCGAACGGCCAATGTCGCATGTGCCCAAGACTTAATAAGTACGCAAGGCAGTGTGCTTCATTCACATTCATTTGTACAGACGATAAGAAAAAAACACATTTGAAAGGAAGTTAAACTTTGAATGCGCCACTTTGTGAGGCTTCCCCCTGTGCTAACATCTCCTGTTAGCAGTTCTTGAGCTCAACAACCGTGGACAAGCTTTGTCATCGCCGAATGTATGTTTATTGTATGTTGAACTTCTTTCGCACCGTACGTAGCCAATCACGCTAATCAGAGGTGCGGGGGAAGGACAACAAACTGAACACAAAAGCAGTTTTAACGAAATCAGTTTGCCAATTGAGATGATTGACAAGAGCGTAGCTCCAGTCGTTTCCTAATATCGGCAGAACGTTCCAGACGGCCGCAGGAGCGCATCTGAAAGAGCGCGACGCAGTGACCGTCCTTGGATGACCGCAGAGTTCGCGTGATGGTGGTTTATGCTCCTTGATGAGATCAGCGAGTTATCCGTGTTTCATTTGTGGCAAGCACTTTGTGTATAATGAGCGCGACCTCGCAACTGAATCTCATCGGCAACGTTCGGCCTCATAAACCAATGCTACTGGGCGCTCTGATGTACTGTGCAGGAGTTACCACCCACGAACAATGTGGAACCCAGACAACAATAACTCGCATTGGCGCGCTGCGAATGCCCACATGGATTACTGCACGTGTGTGATTTGGCCGTGACATTGACACATATCAGCCCGGGCTTGCAAAGGCACTGCTGACATCTTTTAGCTGCAGAGTTACAGCCGCAGAATTTCCTCCGAGAGCGATATCCAATTCCGTGGCCGGGGTGAAAAGAGGCCAAGACAAGAGAGCGAAACTTGAAACCACAGACTATACGTAGACGTCTCTCTCTCTGAAAGGCTTCGACACAACTCTATCGCACTGTGAGTGAATTGCAAAGCCATGCTGATGCTAGCAGTATCTTTTGAAACGTGTTCATTGCGTAAGACCCGCGGCTCTTATGCCATCACAAATTGCACAGGTATGTGGAGGGTTGGTTTTTTTGCTGTTGTTGTTGTCAATTATAAATGCTTCAATTAAATATTCGTTAGCTGCCACTGACCTCTGTACAATGGGAGGTCACTTCGTACCCCCCTTCTCTGCTCCCCGTGTCTGGAAACAACATCGCGTTGCTGTGAAATCCCTTACGCTCGAAACAGCCCACGCATTAGGGAGGTCACCTCTGCAAGCAACATAAAACACACGCACGTGCACACACACACACACACATATCGGTCTTGTGAAGTTTCACCTCAACCCATGGCTATCGTTGTTCATCGTAATAAAAGCCACCGCCACCACGGGTGTCAGCCGCGGAAGTTCACGGTTCGAATCCAGCGGCCCGCCCTGATTAATACCCCTGCTGTGTAAATAACAGTGACCGTGCCACGCGCAGCGAACGTTAAAGATCTCCTGACATTGTCGGCAAAGAATTGGGCCACCGCGAGCCGTCGTCAGGGTCAGAATTTGTCACGGAGGAAAATGGCTCGGAAAAATGTGCTCAGTGGGAATTGTAGATTAGCAATCGTCATTCCCTACGAGCGGCAGGCTGATGCCTCTGGTTACTCTTGCAAGTTAGACTCATCCTGGTCTCTGTAGTTTTCACCTCGTTACACAATATATTATTGAACAATCATTATGAGTATCACCAATACCACCACCGCCATCATCATCATAACTACCATTACGACCAAAGGCAAAGATCCCCCCTATAGCCTTTAACAGACTGTTGAGGCAAGTGCTGTTAGCGAGCACCTATGAAGGTCGGCGCGGCAAACGAGGGGTTGGGTCGCCAACACCACGCCCAGCCGCCTTTGTCTCCCGAGTGTCGATATTTACACACCGCACCAGGTACTCGTTTGAAGCTGAGTCGACCTAGGGGAGGCCCATGACTAGTTCAGATAATCGTCTACCGGTGTTGGCCGTGAGCGGTAATTGAACTTGGGTCGCCGGGTTCGTAGCGCAGCGCGCTAACCACTACACTACAGCTCTGCAATCCAGAACAACCATCAACTACCGCCACTATCACCACAGATACCATCAGCACCAAGCGAGGCTACATCACCTGGTGCACAAACGTCTACAGTTGTCGTTTGTTCAACATTCATTAGATCCCGCCACAAGAACGTGGAACTTCCACCGACGCTTCAACTCTCCGAACGCACCTCAAACTGGGCGCGGCAGTTGAAGGGAAAGACAGAGACGTCGCGAAACGTCGAACTCCGCCCCCCCCCCCCCCGCAAGAGTCGTTTACTGGGCCCGCCAATCGTTCGAGAGATGATTAGAGCAGTCGGCTTAAACGGCCCTGTGATGAGAGAGACGCGGGATTCAATAATTCTCTTTCAACCAAAGTTCGCGTTCCCTCCCCCCTCCACCCCCCTTCCCTCATGCTAATTTAAAAAAAGAGCCTGCCTTGGGTTGAAAGTAGCCAAGCAACCGTGCCCTAATTGCATTCAAACTCTTCTGGGCCTAATTTCCCTAAGCGAAAAATCCGTTTTGATTTAACTCGGCATTAGTGATGTCACCGTTGGAAGAGCGCCAACTGCCTCCGGATTGCCTGCCGTGGCAGGCTCTCTCCGACCGCACGACGGAGGCGTGGTGGTGTTGGTGGTGGTGGTTGGGTGGTGGTGGTGGTGGTGGTTGGGTGGTGGTGGTGGTGGGACCAGTGCCGGATTATCCTCGTGACAAAAATAGCTACATATGCTACGGACCTCGCACTTGCATGGGACTTGCGCTAAATGCTTTCAAACAATCAATTACGGTTCAGTGATTCTGCACTTGCACTATTACTATAGTACTATACTGCCTTCAACTTTTATGAACGACTGGGTGTTTGAGGTTAGCGATTTGCCGTATTATCTGGCTGTATATCAAATAAAAAAAATACAATGACTTTACTATGCAAGTAAAAAAAAGTATGTGTTTTAATATTTACATGTTTTTTTATTTTTATTTTAGGGCCCCTCTATAACATCATGCTACAGGCCCCGCACCTAGCTTAGTCCGGCACCGGGTGGGACACTGGCCGGTGGTGGTCCAAGGGAGCGAAAGTAAACGTCGTGAAAATGATCCTCGATCAATGGGTGACGCGTCGAATACTTCGCTCCACAGGGAGACGATGTTAACGTCGCTTCGGGAAAAGGTGCGACAGCGGCTGGAAGGCTGCAAAGGAAGTGAAAATGAAGGTTTTCAACTTGGCGACACGAAGGCAAAAAGCTAGATCGATGTGATCGCACAAAATCAGAAAGACGTGAGCCCATCAGCGTCTCAACACGCGGTTGTATTAACACGCCGCGCGGTGCGCAGTACGCAAATACAAATTGCATTGCGGGAGTGATACAGACAAAGATCCCCCGTGTAGCCTCAACAGACGGTTAGGGCAGGTGATGTTAGCGAGTAGCACCATACGAGGGGGTGGGTGGCCAGCACCACGCCCGGGGACCTTTGTCTCCCCAGTGGCGATGTTTACACACACCGCACCAGATACTCATTTGAGGCTGAGTCGACCTAGGGGAGGCCCAGAACCGGTTCAGATAAATCGTCACCGGTGTTGGCGGTGAGCGGGAATCGAACTCGGGTGGCCGATTTCGTAGCGCAGCGCACGATTCGCTACCCCCAGATTCAGAATAATCAGGTTTCATTAGAGCTCATCAGCGATCCTTATCAGATTACCGATCAATAAAATTGCCCAAATAAGGCCACGTTCACGGTGTTGAGAGAGCCATTGCAGGCCTGCACCTTTACCCCATTCAGACGCTGTCTTTCCGACAGACCTGTTCTTCACGTGAGGACGGCTGCTTGCGTTGTGGCCGAAACGTCGTGAGAATTATTTTATTATGTTTTATTGTTATTATTTTATTATTTCCCTTCTGCGTGACTTTACCGAAAGAACCAAGAAGATGAATCCCTGCAGTCACGAAAGCTTTAAATCGAAATCTTAACACCTGTTTAATTGCCAGAAAGGGTTCAATCTACTTTGATACTGATAAAAAGGTCCCATTTAACGTGATTGATGTGGATGTGTCGCTTGATACGTTGGGCTGCTATACATTACCACATGATGATAAGCCACTTCGTTAAACGATCATTTGTGATAGCTAGGTCGCTTCTGAAAAAATATCTTTACCGCTCAGTGGGGCCTGGTAAAATAAAATAAATAGTTCCGTTTCTTTGAGATATTTTGCACCAAAAAGTTGATGCAAAATTGTCTCTGAGGCAACCCAAAAATTAGGCCCCAAATCCCATTTGCGTGAGCAGATTGTGTATGCACGCTCCATCAAATCGCGCGAATGCGTGCACTAAGATGACGCGATAATTTAATTGCTTTTGTGGAAAAATTATGCAAAACATAAAAAAACATTTTATTCACAGGCAAGATGTCGAAAGAAAATCGTAACGCGTATTTATTTTCATTACCGCAGTGCACTTGCAATTCAAACACGGTTTGTTAATTGCATTAAGGTGCAAGATCAAACCTTCGTAAAAGCACACAGTACTTACATCTGGCAAAGAATAGTAAAACGAAAAAAGGTTCTATGATATGGCTGCTCAACCCGAGCTTGTAAATGCTTCTGATACGTGTGGAATTGTCTTTGTGCTGTTCGCCTTTTGGCGTTCTTCTCTGGTCTGACACTGGTGAGAGACTAGTCCCTGAAGAAGGCTGTCCCTGGTGTAGGCCAATCAGTTGTGTACAGTGTGTGGTGGGGAGCGGTGGTGTAGTGGTTAGCGCGCTGCACTACGAACCTGGCGACCCGGGTTCGATTCCCGCTCACGGCAAACACCAGTGACGATTATCTGAACCTGTCCTGGGCCTCCCCTAGGTCGACTCAGCCTCAAATGGGTACCTGGTGCGGTGTGTAAGCATCGCCTACTAGGGAGACAAAGGCGGTCGGGCGTGGTGCTGGCCACCCACCCCCTCGTGTACCGTTCCGGCCTTCATAGGTGCTCGCTAACAGCACTTGCCCCTACAGTCTGTTAAGGCTATATGGGGGATCTTTGTGTGGTTAATGTAGTACTTGAGCCCTGGCAAAAGTTATAGATTTGGTGCTTGAACACGTTAACACCTCCTACTTTATTTCCAGAAAGGGTAGCACCTATTCTTATATATTTTATCATACTTTGATACTTGCAAAAAAATAAAAAGTCCCCATGATAAAGAAGGAACCCGCGTGTCGAGTCAAACAACGTTTCTCGATGTAATATACAGAGGGGGTCACTATGATTTCTAGATTTGAAGCTTTCGTGACTGCAAGGATTCATATTCTTAGGTTTTTTCGGTCAAGTCACGTACGTATAAAAAAATTAAAATTAATAAAAGTAAAATAAAAATAAAAATCACGACGATGAAGACGGAAGCTTGTGTTGCCTCCGAAACGTCGTGATTTTTATTTTATTTTTATTAAACTTTTATTATTTAAATTTTCTACCTACGTGACTTTACCGAAAAACCTAAGAATATGGTCACTATGAAGCCCAACGGAAGCCTTTTCAAATTTGTAAGCAGGTCCTTGTGCGGTAGTTTTTATTAATCGGACATATTTACACGCGATGGCTCCCCCAATGAAGCCGAACACAGTTAATTTAAAAGGGGAGAGTCTGCCCGCTTTGTGGAATTGTTAACTGGGAGCAGTCGGTGCGTGTGCACCACTGGCATGCAAGGGGCCTCACCCTGAAACCCGCGTGTACATTGGCAGTGCCGTGTGTAGCGGTCAGCGCCACGCTGCGCTACGACCCCGGCGACACGGGTTCGATTCTCGCTCACGGCCAATACCGGTGACGATTATTTGAACAGGTGCTGGGTCTCCCCTAGGTCGACTCAGCCTCAAATGAGTAGCTGGTGTAGCGGTGTGTAAACATCGCCACTGGGGAGACAAAGGCGGCCTGGTGTGGTGCTGGCCACGCGCTCCCCTCGTGTGCCGTGCCGGCCTTCGTTGGTGCTACTCGTTAACAGCACTTGCCCCAACAGTCTGTTACGGGCTATACGGGGGATCTTTGTCTTTGTGTGTGTACGTGCATGCGATTTTAAGTACTTTTCAACTTTTGCCAGTTTATAACTGGCACCGTTCACCGAGCAGAATTAATTTTGTCTTATCACTGGAATGCTTTGTTGCAGGTAATCAAGATGCTGGATTGCTAATGAGGCGGTGTGAATGGTCGACTTTAATTCTGCACTCTTTAAATTAATCCGGGCGCGGGGGTGGAGCAAACCCTGAGCTGGTGATGCAATGTCCACATTCTCATGGCAACGGCTCGTCTCTCCGTACGACAAGCGCCGATAACCACCGGGTCGGATAAAAAAATTGCCCCTCAAGTAAATATTTTTTTAATTAAAATTTTAACAACAAAAAACACAACCGGTAACTTATATTATTGTTTTTTTCGGTAAAGTCACGTAGAAGGGCAATAATCAAATAATTATTTAGCAATTTAAAGCTTTCGTGACTGCAGGGAAATAAAAAAATATGTATTTAATAATAAACATTTTATTTATTTTATTATTTCCCTTCTACGTGACTTTACCGAAAGAACCAAGAATATGAATCCCTGCAGTCACGAAAGCTTTAAATCGAAATTTAAACGCTAACTTACTTGCGTACACAATATATAAAACATGCAATGGTAAAAGTGTGGCCTGGTGGTTCACATATCTGCCACGTTTCAGCTGTTGGCGATTGAAACCAGATTCCCAAATGCAGTGAGCTGATGGTCTCAACCTGGTCCCTATTGACTGCACAGCCTTCGTATCAACATTTGGCTTTATACTTAATGTGGCTAAATTCCAGCTCTAAAATAAAAAAACAATATATTTATTGGTTTCACTGCGATACGTACATCTCATGGCTCTCAGTGGTTCCAAGCCCCATCTATGTGTGCCATTTGAGCATTCTCTCCTCGTACGTGTGGGTCCTCTCTGGGCACGCTGGTTTATTCCCTAATGCAAAACAAAAATCAAGTCTAATCCGTCTCGAGGAATCTATGAAATTTGTCTTGTTAAGGATTGTTTTAATGATTTGCAATTACCTCGTATTTCAATGTTGCCCTGACCTCATTATCAGGAGCAATCACTGCCCCACTAATGGATGAAAGTCTCTACTAGCAGGCCACCACCTCCCTCGATCTCGGGACGCGACAATCCATCCAGTTAGCACGATGTCCTCCTCAAATGAGACATTTAAGTGGTGCTCGTCTCACGCTTAAGGGCCTAAGTCAGCGGTCGATGTTCCACGTTCCTTTTTGCAGGGGAGAGTAATATCCGCAGTTCTGTGCATAGACGCACTCCCACAAAGTGGTATTTATTTTATCAACCGTCCTGTGGGATGATGGATCGAGCCATCCACTAACCAGGCCTTGAACTCGCAACCTTCGGCTCACTGTACCGCCGGGCCACACGGGAGAGTGAATTGATTGTGAGTTGTAGCGGGCTTTGTCGATGGGTAATTAAGGATAAATGTTAACGAAAATGCCGGTCCCTTGTGCCGTGTGGCTTACACGCCGTGCCTGGCTTGCCAGCTCGCCCTCCGTGACCCGACTGACGAGCTGTGACACAGCAACCCCCCTGCCTCCCACACCGTGCGAGATGCCCGGGTCAAGAGGTCACTTCTACACCGCAGCGGTTCATTTGTTTTACCCGTCCATTGAAGAAGGGAAAAACAAAAAAATGCGAGCACGTCTGCACAGACGCGCGTGTGCTGGCTTGTTTCGGTGTTTCCATCGTGAAGGACGCTACCGATGGTCGGTTGGAGGCAGTCGCTCTCCAACAACAATGGAGGGCCGAGGAGCGACACTCACAACAGCGAGCAGAGTGCTGGGCGACTAAAATACAGTAAGTTGTTAGAGGAGAGGGCACAGGTGGTGCGTCTGCCAGTCATCTCAGTCAGTCAATCCATGGCACCTGGATCTATCCCGTGACCTCCTGTCAGCGAGCCTTCCACACTTCACACGGCCTCAAAGTGCACCTGGCCTGGCACAGGCGCCGTGGTGACGTCACCGTCACTTAGTGGTGAATGGCGCGGGTGTTGGTGTTGGTGTGCTGGCTGGTAAACCGGGCCAGGCTCAACGGAACCCGCGTGTGCCCGTGGGACGGTTTGGACACCCCGAAATGCGCCGTCTCGGTCGGGTGCGACACCCCTAGCCTAAGTGCCCCCTACTCCACGTGACCACCACGTGACCACTACTACACGTGACCACCACGCGCCCCCTACTCCACGTGACCACCACGCGTCCCCTACTACACGTGACCACTACTACACGTGACCACCACGCGCCCCCTACTACACGTGACCACTACTACACGTGACCACCACGCGCCCCCTACTACACGTGACCACTACTACACGTGACCACCACACGTCCCCTACTACACGTGACCACTACTACACGTGACCACCACGCTTGACTGCTGAGCCGGCCAGGACTCAGCTGTCCGCGTGGTTGAGGACCGCCGCTTTACGGCGGAGAAAGACGGGCGGCACGAGGATGACACCGACTGAACCGGACGATGTTTGCGAATCAAGTGGTGGAGTGGCTTGAATGGAGCCCTTTGGATACTAAACACTGGCAACCTTTCTCATTATGATACTTGTTACAATTGTGACGAAGCACGTGTTTCTTCAAACAGCACGAGTCTGCCAGTGGAGACATTTCCCCAGTGCTGGCTGGTTCTAATCATCGTCGTCGTCGTCCTCCAACTCAGCTCTGATTTATCAACCAGACGCAACATTTTCTCTCTCTCCTCCCGCACGCCCTCAGTGGAAATTTCCCTACATCTGGCAGCAGGCAGCCCGTGGGACGTGAACACGTGAAGAACCACCCCCCCATGTTTTAAAACAATAACAAAAACGAAGAAGATTATAACCCGAGGAATAGAATTACACACGCAGATAAAAAAAAGGCTAAATGAGTGCTTCCAATCTAAATAAATGCTGCCCACCGAGCCAGACAGCGGACAAAAAAAAACCC
This sequence comes from Entosphenus tridentatus, assembly GCA_014621495.2. Classification (NCBI taxonomy): domain Eukaryota; kingdom Metazoa; phylum Chordata; class Hyperoartia; order Petromyzontiformes; family Petromyzontidae; genus Entosphenus; species Entosphenus tridentatus. The sequence continues at coordinate 2,242,988 of CM025638.2, forward strand.
AACCCAGTTAGCGCCGTAGCGATCGCATCAATTCACTCAATCGCGTGTTTGCTTGTGGCGGGAGAGGGAGCGGAGGGTGTGGGGGGGGGTGGTGGGGGTCCATGTCGGCAACTCTCACGGACGAGTGCCGCGAATGGTCCAGCAATTGCAGTTACCGAGGTAGCGGCATGCTGGTTACAATATCACGTCACCACCACCAGCCTTAGCGCTGAAAGAGCTACGGGCGGTGGCTGATGTGCACATACTGGGGTCCCGAGTAAGTGGCGGAAACTCCACGTCCTCGTGATGGGACAACCGCCCTCTGGAGTGAAAACGCGTCAATTGGTACCCAGTTTATCCACCGCAGAGGGCCGATGAGTTGGAATATCTCACTCCCCAGTCAGGTGTTCTAGCATGAAGCAACTCAGTGGCGTGTGAGATTTCTTCAAATTTCGCAGCTCGGATTGTTGGACAGGTGTAGAACGGCTTAGTCGTTATCGCGGGTGGCATGTCATGCTTTAGTTACAGCCGACAGCAAGCTTCATAATGTCTCTGCACAGAGTAGCTGAGCGCCTGTAGCAGGAGTCGGACCATTGCCTCTGTGCTCAGGGGTTCAATGACGGTCACACACCTGGCTGTTGGGCTATTGAGTCACGGTTATTAGCGCGGTTGTCTTATCCACTGTTTTACCACTGGGAAGACCCTTCGGTATCGTCACGGAGATATCTTGTTATCTTACCGCAGCAAAACATACACACCAGGGACCCATGGCAACATTCACTTTGCGTGCCATTCATACAAAACACCGCACGCTCTCCGTCCAATCACCAAAATGCGTCCCTCCTGGGCCATTGGGGGTGTTGCGACATGCGAATTGACGAGGCAAAGAAATGTCCTTAAAAAAAACTAATTCGGTCAGCAGATCTTAACGACGCATCTGGGAAAAGTAGACACCGCAGAACTAATTCCACGAGCAATAAAAACCCAGGAGGCTCTCCGCCCGGTTTTCGGGACCTTGCTTTTCCATGCGCATTGCTCGACATGGGAGCTCCAGGCAGGCGCAGCGAAACGTCGGATATCACGCAGCGGCACCACCGCGAAAACCACGCCAGCCAAAACCTGAGGTCACAACTGGCGCAAAGGTCGCCTCTGTAAACATTGGTCTGCAAGGGCCAGACACGAATCAAGCCGGGAAATGAGCGCATTTGCTGTGCAGACAGACGCTCGTTAAAATATATTTGGCTTCTCAAAAACTTTGGCTTCTGTCAAGGAGTCACTTCCAAGCCTCCCATTAGAGCGGTTGGCAAATGTATGGTGGGGAAATAAGTTCAACACACACACACATAAGCTCTCCCCATACTTTGGCAGTCATGGGGAATGTTTTAACCATACTTCACCGCGCTGGTCAGTGCGGATTAGTGAAGGGTTTAAAGTGTTTGCAAGAAGACTGTGTTGGCGGTAAAACTTTTTGAAAAGTTTGCATTCTGGGTCATGATACCAGCACGTGATGATGCTTTTACCTTCACAAATTATGTCATTTTAACTTTGGAGGACAAATTGCATCAGACCGTAAGAGCAAGCAAAGCTCGTCTAATATTCGATGAAGGCGCCACATTCTATGATTCGTTACAACAGAGATGCTGTGGCTTCCGTTTAGTTATATTCCTTGCACCAGCGCCCATACGAACCACGCGACGTCACTGCGTCATGGGTTCATGCCAGTCCTGCAGCTATTGGGGCGCCACGGTGGCTAGGAGATGTTAACTACCTCGCCTGGTCTACAGGAGGGCGTGGGTTCGATCCTGACCCTGACGCCTGCTGTATATTTGGAGTTTGCGTGTCTCTCTCTCATCATCATCACAGTGGCTAGGAGATGTTAACTACCTCGCCTGGTATGCAGGAGGTCGTGGGTTCGATCCCGACCCTGACGCCTGCTGTATATTTGAAGTTTGCGTGTCTCTCTCTCTCATCATCATCACAGTGGCTAGGAGATGTTAACTACCTCGCCTGGTATGCAGGAGGGCGTGGGTTCAATCCCGACCCTGACGCCTGCTGTATATTTGTAGTTTGCGTGTTCTCTCTCTCGTTCCCCGTGGTCGAGTGGATTTTTCTTCGGGTCCTCCGGGCACCCCCCCCCCCCCACAAGGAGAGAGAGAATATGCAAACTCCAAATATACGTCAGGGTCGGGATCGAATCAATGACCTCCTGCATAGCAGGCGAGGGAATTAACATCTCGCCAACGAGATGTTAATTCAGTCGTGGAGGTGTGATGCCAATAACGTTGTTGACTTCGACCGGGTGCCAAGAGAGTTATTCAAACCTTGTCACAAATGTAACACGAAATATACTATCGATACAATTATCTAATTGATATGTTTGTCTGTTGCTGCTGTGATCACTCACCACGGATCTCCCGTGTAAGAACGCCAGGAAATTGGCTGAACGGGATCACCAGTGTAAACAAATAAAATGCACTCAAATAAAACAAACGCATTAATGACCACATCCTGCACGATGATATGCGGCCCTGACTCTTGCTTTGAAATACTGTACAAGCAACAACAAAACACGTGCGTCCTATACATCCGGAGAACATAGTGCTCGCTTTGACACATTGGGATTGCTTGCTGCATTAAAATATGGCACCTGGAAAACTCCTTTGAGATGGGGCGTCTCGTTTGCAAAGGTGTCCAGACTGCCAATTCACACGCACATCGCAGACTTGGAAGAGAGGGGATAGAAGTAAAAAAAATATTAAAGTCTCGGAGTTCGTCGGTGAAGGCACGGAGCGCCTGGCGGGTTTTCGTAGCGGGGAGCGGTTCTAATGGAGACAGTTGGAAGGGCGACCCACGGTGGCGTGGGTCCTCGATACAACGCTTTTTGCGGCCGTCTGGAACGCTCTCCCGATACTGAGACGCCACTGGAGCTATGCAACTTTTAATAAATCTAGAATGAAAACTCGATAAAAAATGATAATTGTTTTTTTTACCCTTTTATCCGGCAACAAAACGGACACTTTTTTTTTGCCAGATAAAAGGGTAAAAGAAAACAATTATCATATTTTTTTACTGGCAAATGAGGTACCAATGGTGTCGATAAAAAAATGTTAACTCACTTTTGTGCGTTAGTTTGTCGTATGGCGCGACAAAGAAGTTGAACGTACGTACAGAAGACTCACTTCGTGCACGCGTGATGCATACGAAGACAGATGGAGATTGTTTTTTGCCAACGTGGAAAAACTCATAAAAAGAGTCATCACGAATTTTTTTTTTAAACCCGGCAAAAGCCAAGTTGGTGTACGGTCTAATGGCTTGAAATTACGCGTGAAATGTTGGCTCACTTTGCAAACGATAAATCTCAAAAATACCTGCTCTGTTGTAGCACGTTATCCAACTCGTATCAACACGTGACATCTTATCACTTCAAGGATCTCGTAATTTAAGTAAAAATGTGTTTGCAGTTGGCCGACTAGTAAGATGTATCGTTCGGATTACGGTTTGTGTCATTTTTGTTGAACTTTATTTTGGCCGTGGGTAAATACCCCCCTCCCCCTTCTCCTCCCCCACTAACACTAAATATAAATTCACGAACCATTTGAAACTCCATTGGACAACCAGGATTTGAACTCCCGATCTTCTGACTGCGAACCGATGCTGCTGGCATCATCGTTTAACCAATTTAAGCGTGTTTTTAATTTGTAAATATTAATCACAATACGCGATCCAGCAATGCACGCTAAGTACAACAATTACACGCTAAAGACAATTCGTGAATATGTGATTATCAGTGGGCGCCTTTGGCAATCTAATAACCCGAATGCGTTAGTTGTGAATATTTCAAGGTTTTTTTTAAAGACAATTTGGGACCTTTCAGATTTTCACATCGTGTACATTACGCAATAATAATAATAATTAATGTGCCCTGGTGCGAACAAACGTGACGTCAGTCGTAGGCACGTGGCACCACTTTTGCCATCACGCGACACAAACTGATGCCATTTCCCGTGGCGTCATCATTCCAGATTAATCCCCAAAATGCTGGATTTCTTATTCCCCGGGTCATCCGAAATGTAATATCGAGGCCACGTTTTCAGATTTTTTTTCTCCTTTCGGATTGCAATCCCTAAGTCCAAAGCACACACCCCAAGTGAGATGCACGCATAGTTCGAGTCAATGTAAATGCTCACGGTGAGTGAATTCACGAATTAGCTGCAATGGACCCTGTTGCTGCACGTGTGTGACAGATGCTGCCGTTCCCAGTCTTCTGAACCCTTTCAATTGACAGACGATAGTGGGGGGGGGGGTACCCGCCACCTTTAAGATGCTGCTCAACGAACGCGGCAGACCGTGGAGCATCCGGCAACATAAAGGGGTAAGAGAGAAAGAGAGAAAAAATAATAATCTTTAAGGGCAAGAGGGTTAAGAGGTGAGTGGGTTAATGCCCGTGTCATTTTCGTGTCAAAACAAACAGCGGCGTTAGGTTACTCGCGATGCAATACCAAGTACACACGCACACGGACGCGTACGGCACGATCACCTTCACTTAATCTCTCTCGCTTTCATTTTGCTCCGCGATTGTTTTCACAACTTTGTTTTGATACCCTGCCAAAAGGGTTCGTGAGCGTGTACGGTATTCGAGTGCGGTGTTTAACCCATGGATCTCCTTGCCGGGTGAACGCTTAGACGGGGAAGCTATCATGAGACTGGCGATGATGCTTAGGGTGTCCTGGTGACAGAAACTCGGGTTGTGGCGTTCAGTTAATCCGGGGAGCGGTAGTGCAGTGGTTAGCGCGCTGCGCTACTAACCCAGCCACCCGAGTTCGATTCCTGCTGACGCCAACACCCAGTGACGATTATCTGAACTAGTCATGGGCCTCTCCTAGGTCGGCTCAGCCTCAAATTTGTACCTGGCTACGGTGTGTAAACATCGCCACTCAGGAGACAAAGGCGGCCGGGTGTGGTGCTGGCCCATCCACCCACTCGTGTGCCGGGCCGGCCTTCATGGGTGCTCGCTAACAGCACTTGCCCCAACAGTCTGTTAATGCTACACGGGTGACCTTTGTCTTTGTTAAGTTGATATCCCGGGAGTTGCAGTCGCTGAGGAGCAGAAGGACACGAACATTCGCGGGCCTCGATTCTTGGACCCTAGTGAAATAATGCGATGGTTATCAAGTTCCTTGTTACGTAGATGTAAAAGTACAGGTTTTAATTAAATATGACAAACATGGATATTTTAACTTTGCTGTCGCTTACAGGAAGGGAAGAGATACACGTTTCGACCGACAGACCTTCATCAAAAATGAAAGTATTTTAATCGTCGCGTTATTTTGTGAATTAATGTGTATACCCGAAATATAGTCGAATAACAAATGACAACATTCAAAGTACACACACACACACGCATTTATGGAATCTACAAAACATTTACTACACACGGCAAGACATGTCCACTGTGATAATTCAGTGATAAAATATCCTCATTTTTTTCCCCTTTCATTTTCTGAAAAGGCCATCGTTGAAACCTCATTTGCCAGTAAAACATATGATAATTGATTTTTTACCCTTCTATTTGGCAACAAAACTAACACCTCTTCTTGGTTGTGGCCGAAACGTCGTGAGAATTATTTTATTATGTTTTATTTTTATTATTTTATTACTTCCCTTCTACGTGACTTTACCGAAAGAACCAAGAAGATGAATCCCTGCAGTCACGAAAGCTTTAAATCGAAATAAAACTGACACCTTTTTTTTCTTTGAGTTGTGCGCCTTTTGGCGTCATCTGGTCCAACACCATGTAAGACTAGGCTCTAAGGAAAGCTTTCTCGGGTGTGGACCAATCAACTTCAAGGACAGTGCATATATTATCAGAGTTGTGTTTTTTTGTTTGCATTATGACTGCAGGTATTGTGGTCTATGCAAACATGACTCTTTGTAAAAAAGGTGTCAGTTTTGTTGGCAGATAGAAGGGTAAAAAAACAATTATCGGGAGGGCCATCGTCGCTGTTGATGGCCGATGTGACGGGGGCGGTGACAGAGTTGCAGACAAAGTTTGGGGCTTGACACGTGCAGGAGGGCGACTGGCTTCGAGTCTTCTCGGCCACAGTCATGCCCACCATTCTGTCTATGCGTGTGAAACGTGGACCCCCTCTAATAGAATACGTACGCTGGTGAGAAACATCCAGGCTGGCATGCCTACGATCCATCGTGGGTTTGACCTCTAGGCTGGATTGTGTGAGGAGCTCACAAATGCCTTGAACGATCTGGACACGTTCCCAGCGGTGAGCTCCTCCGGCGGGCGAGGCTGCGCTGGCTGAGTTCACGTAGCCCGCCGCATGCCCAGCCACCGCATGCCCAAGCAGCTTCTGTTTAACCGCATAGAGGGGGGATAAACAGGCACGGCACAGGGTGAGAGAAGAGATGGAGCTGATGAGGTACGGGAGGATGTGGAGCTGAGTGGACTTGCCGATGACCGGTACCAGCGGTGTCAAGTTCCGCCTCTATAGAGGAGGCTCGTGAAGGACGCTGCTACTGGGCAGTTGGAGGCAGTCGCCCTCCAGCAACAGCAACGGAGGGCTGAGGAGCGATGCTCACAACAACGAGCGGAGCGCCGGGCGGCTAAAATACAGCAAGTTGGCACAGTACGGGGTACAGCTGGTGCATCTACCGGTTATCTTAGCCAGCCAACCCAGGTCACCTGGTTATATCCCGAGACTTCCTGTCAGCGAGCCTTCAACACTTTACGTGGCCTCAAAGTGCACCTGGCCTGGCACAGGCGCCGTGGTGATGTCACCGTCACATAGTGGCGAATAGCGCGGGTGTTGGTATTGGATGAGTGGTTGAGTGTGTAGTTGTGACCTGTAGTGTGGTGAATGAGTGTATGAACGAGTGGGTGGGTGATTGTGTGGATGAGTGGTTGAGTGAGTGTGTTTTGAGCTGCAGTGTGGTGAATGAGTGTATGAATGAGTGTGTGAGTGTATGGGTGAGTGGTTGACTGACGGAGTTGAGTGACTTGGAGACTTGCGACTTCAATTCGCACGGTTGGCTACGGACGGTGCGAAAGAAGTTCAACGTACACACATTTGTGAAGCATCGTATACAACCAGTTGCCCTCGCGATTCCGTGGCACAAGTTCCAATTCGCATTGTCAGTTCAAATCCCACGTTGCCCGGGAGGATAAAGTGGGTGCGTTATATTTTGCGGAAAGCCAACAGGTGGGTTGTTCCCACGGAAGGGCTGATTCCTGCCCTGCGAACGTGGAATTTCCACCACCGGTGTAGGACTGGCGGTGGTGCTCGGGCACTGAACCAGTGCGGTTGGCAATGTGACTGGACGCGATCGCAAATGAGCAACGGGCGGCAGTCATAATTATGAACGATTAGAATGATTGTAAACTAGCAATGAAAACAGTGCAGTAAGTTGACGGATTAAAAAAAGAAAGAAATACATCTTGCAACGGATGCATCAGAAGAAAGGTAACGTTGCAATATGCATGAAGTCGCATTTGCTGCTATGCCAACAGACAATTTAAATGTATTCTGCTGCATGAGCGGTATTGAAATTCAGCATCTGAGCCTCTGAGCTCAAGTAATAATGATACGGTGTGTGTGTGTGTGAAAGGGCTGCTTTGAATCCTGACCACCCCGTGCCAGCAATGTATAAGGAGACAGCAATTTCGCCAGCGAAACATGTCATTTTTGATATTTTAAGTGGGAATGAGAACACAGATTGCTGACTGGCCCAAGCTCGGATAACTCAAAAAAACATCCCTCCTCAAATGAGCAATGGCTCAGCATCTGTCTGTCTCCGTGTGCATTCTACACTCCCATGGCAGGGACCAGACCATGCACGGGAATAACCGCCGTTGACTTCCCATGAAGTGATACTGATTGCATTGAGCCCGGAGGGAAAATGGGCTGGCTGATGGCAAAGTGATGCTGCAGGCATTGTTTAATGCCAGCATGATACCTTATGGGAACGCAGTGCTGGATTAAGCTAGTGCGGGGCCTGTAGCATATGTTATAAAGGGGCCCTATGTAAAAAGAAAAACACAAATATTAAAACACGTACATTTTTAGCTTGCATAATAAAGTAATTGTATTTTTTCATTTGCTATACAGCCAGATAATACGGCACATCGCTAAACTTAAACACCCAGTCGTTCATAAAAGTTGAAGGCGGTATAGTACTATAGTAATAGAGCAAGTGCAGAATCACTGAAGTGGAATTGATCGTTTGAAAGCATTTAGGGGCCGTCCATAAATGACGTCACGCGATTTTGGACGATTTTTGACCCCCCCCCCCCCCCCATTGTCACACGGCGTCACAAAAAGTCAGACCCACCCTCACTTCGACCTTCACCTGGCCGAGCTCCTGCAGCCACCGAACTGTGCGACAACCTTGTGACCCCCACGACTGAACATCTTGTCCCGCGAATGCGCGAGCAATCGAGCGTGTGCGTGAGTGGATGCGTGCGTGTGGGGAGCGGTAGTGTGGCGGTTGGCGCTACGCTGTGCTACGAACCCGGCGAGGCGAGTCGATTATCTGAACCGGTCCTGGGCCTCCCCTAGATCGACTCAGCTTCAAATGAGTACCTGGTGCGGTGTGTAAACGTCGCCACTGGGGAGACAAAGGCGGCCGGGCGTGGTGCTGGCTACCCACCCCCTCGTGTGCCGTGCTGGTCTTAACAGATACTCGCTAACCACACTCTCCCCAACAGTCTGTTCAGGCTATAGGGGGGATCTTTGTCTTTGTGCGTGTGTGGTTGTATGCCTTCATATATGCGTGCATGTATATGTGCGTGGGTGTATGCGTGCGTGCATGTATATGTGCGTGGGTGTGTGCATGCGTGCGTGGGTGTATGCGTACGTGCGTGGGTGTATGCGTGCGTGGGTGTATGCGTGCGTGGGTGGGTGGGTGCGTACGCACGAGTGTTAATTAAAAAGAAACTCCACAATTAGAGAAGGTCAAAACCTTGTCGCCGCATCGACCCTCCCCACAGACCTCCGTTGAGTCACGGGTCATCAATGCCTCGGCCTGTGCGGGCACGACACCGCACGCGGTTATTACTCATTTATTTTGTTTCTTTAAAATCGTTCAATGCCGTCCCCTGTGCGTTTAGAACTCTGAGAAGCGGCTGCTGCTGCTGCTGCTGCCTCCACCCTGCCATGAATGAGCGAGCTTTATGTTTGCTGCAACACTTTGCGGGCTCCACTGGCCACTTGTTGACGGCGAACGGCACTCCGTGATTCCACGCGCTCACGGAATCAGAATCGTTTTTATTCATGCTGGAGGAATCCGATGAGCTGTGAAGCGTTTTTGGTTCACAGATGTTCGGTAAGAGGTATGGTCAGAAAGTAAACAACAACAACACTCAATTTAAAAACATGATAGGATTTCAAAGGAGATGAAAGGTAAGCAAATCACAAAAACATATACAAATGAGACAAAACAATACAAACGAGTCAGAACAATACAAATGAGATAGAACAATACAAACAAAACAATACAAACGAGACAAAACAATACAAACGAGTCAGAACAATACA